>BTSY01000007.1:7171377-7391377 GCA_036245785.1 Pristionchus fissidentatus
TCTTCCCTCTCTCTCAACACCTCTTGCAGGGTTTCCATCATTGAGGGAAGCACGCAACTCGAGGTCGGACTCTCCTCGTTCCATGTACTCTCTAGCAGGAAAGAGAGGGATGAATAGTGAGACAACGTGGTTGGCAGTAGTCATCTATCACAGACCACCTTTTCTCCCCCTAGTCGAGACTCGTTTCTCCCCCTCACTCAACCTCCTCATTTCTCATTTTCGTTCGCCAGTCTCATCAGTCGACCTCGTCATTTCTCTATTCTCTGCTGTCTTCAGAGGGTCGAAGGCTGAAACCCCCAATTGAGCAGTCGAAGACTCTTTACTCAAAAGACACTTTCAACGCAACGAACATTCGCGTAATAACGGGGAGTTTGGAGAACTTGGCCAGAAAGAGCGAGACCTCCAGAATGTAAAGTGGAGAAAAGATGGAAATAGGTCGAGCATCTCATAGAGATTGGGAATGCTCAATCTGATTGGATTCGTAATGTCCAAGATTAGAGAGGATTGAGACATAAATGGAAGATGAGCAGTTATGAGGATTGCACAGAAGGAAGAGAACGATTAAGAAGATGCGAGGAAGTGTGCAAATAAGTCACCTGTGCAAGTCCATTGGTTGTTTCCTTGTTGATCTTTCCACTTCTCTCTCCATCGACGACTGCGACGTGTAGAAACTGGCGTAGTTCTTGCGACGGAACCCGCGAACGCGACAAGCACTCATGACTGCAAGACGAACACTCAATGAACAACTACCGAAAGGAGCCCCCGAAATTCTACCGTAATCAATTTGCGAAAAGCAGCGCCAAGCCGGCCGAAGAATCAATTATGGGAAGTGTGGAATGGAAATGGGAAGGAGGGCCGCGAAAAAGGGTGAGAGAAAACGGCGGAGAGGGAGAGGCGACGTCGGCTTACGCAGATTTGAGAGAGATTGGGAAGACATGATCCCCTATCTGAATCCCCCCTGATCCCCCACAATCCAGCTTACTCTACCGTCCAGCAGTAAGACGGATTTGAGAGAGAAAAGAGAAGTGTGATAAATAGCATCAGAAAGCGGCCCCGCCACCAAAATGAGATGCCTCCAATGGTTGAGGGATTAGTGGCAGCAAAGGAAATTGCGGGATTAATCTCGGCCAGAGGACCTTTGAAAGAACGATGAATGATACGCAATTATTATGAGGGGTAATGAAGAGGAAAGAAGATATGAAGATGCTCGATTGAAGGATCTTCAGAGAGAAACTAAAAGACAGATAAACATCCGGCTGTGAGGCATGGCTGTCATAGCTACGACGATATTGAATAATAGAAAGAATAGGCGGAAGAGATTTGGAAATGATCCCGTGATTTAAGAGAGAGAGACGAAATGGATTCGAGAGAGAGGTTTCGAGACCAGAATTGTAGTCTAATCTTGCATCCTCAGGATAAGATACAAATGACACTCTGAGGTGAACGACAGATAATGATGAAAGGTTACTGTAGACCTTTTCTAAAGGTTCTTTGCATCGAATTAGCAGAACACGTATGTCATAGGTAGAGAAAAAATGGATTGGAGGAGACCTCAGATACGTCTTCGTTCCCGGAATTTCAGTGCCGAAATTGATTAGCCAAATGCATTAGGAGCTGAGGTGAGAGTGTGCATCATATAAAAAGCGATAATGAAATGGAAGGCTGCGATGTGCAAGTTGTTGGAACGTTTTTTGTGTGTCTGGAAGGAGAGGTTCAATTGAGTTACGGGAGGTACTCTTGAGGAGGGGCGACGAACAGAAAGAAGAAGAGGTCTACAATGGGACATTCTAGAAGAGGGAATCAGCAAGAGACTCGTCATCATATGGAGGGTGTCATGTTTGTACGCCGTCTCTTCCCAATGGAAAGGCTGCCACCACAAATTGAGTTTCTCTCCCGGCCTTTTCCACTCAATCTCAGCCAACACTCGTAAATTGACCTTTGACGTTTATGGCGTCTCCCCGAATGAAGAACCAAGACCAAAAGTTCCTATTATACTTAGATTGCGGGCCCAAACTCTGTCACTTCAATGGGACACTCATAAGAATTCATATGAATTGGACGCGACAATTGCAGTACGGCTTCCATCAGTGAATATCGCAGTGGTAGAGGTCTATTTCCGTTGTGGAGTCGTAGTAGCCCCCCCCCTCTCTTCCTTCCTTCTATATATCACGTGTAGTGCACTCACGGGAGATTACTGGGCAACAATGAATGATGAAACCCGACAAAGTCGCCCAATCTCCTCCGACAAAGCACACACAATTTATTATTGCAACGGGAAATCGAAACGAACCTCCGTACCGCAAGAAGATAAACGACAACGAAATCGAAAGGCAAAAATGGAGAGAATCGAAAAAGAATCGAAGAGAATGGAGAGGAATAAGCAAGCTTCTGGAAACCATGGGAAACTGCTGCTGTCACTACTAATTAGATCAATTTACCAATGGACAAAAGGTATAAAGCGGAGAGGCATAATAGCAAAATTGGGTAGAGCAAATGTAAGGGGCGGAAAAAGGTACCCGAAGGTAATAGAACATGGTACGATTGATGGAGAATTTCAGATTATTCAAAATCGAACCTTGAGCGTGTCTCGGAAACTTTGCCGTAGCAGTTAAAGGCACGTCGAAATACAAGAAATATGATGGAGGAGGAGTAGGGGGAATACGGTAGATGGGCGGTTCGTGCATATGACAATATTGTCGGGGCGAGTGTCTCACCGGCTGGTGAATGCAAATGGAAGACAAGAATCGGGAAACGGTGAAAGATGAAATGTTCTCATATGGATGAAGAACGAGGGGAATACGGTAGCTGCGATATTGATTGATATGCGCGTGGTTCACAACGCATTGATGGGAATAACTTCTGAAGATGATGCGAAATTGGACAGGGGAAAGAAGTGGAATGGTGGATTTTCGAAAATGAAATTCATCTTCGGAGAGAAAAAAAGAAGATCAAGAAGAGGGGAAGGGGACAATCTAAGGGGACATTTGTGGTGCGTATTCTTCTATTGAGGAAGCGTCGTCATCCACTTGGTTGACCTCGTCGACTACTGCGACGCCGTTCTGCTTCTTCAGAGAAAGAGAAGAGGCATTCGGACGCATCGGATCGGCGGGAACGTAGCGGGCAACCTGCAATGAAGTTACTGTTGAGTAAGAACTTTAATTAGCATTACGGTAGCCTTAGGGGTCTTCTGCAGATTAAAAGTCAGTTTCAAAAAAAATATCTATCTTACCGATCTGATCCAGATGGGTTCGGATCCGACTGCCACCAGAGTTCTCTCGAACTTCTGACCAGCGTTGCTGTCGCCTCGAAGCTTCTTGTTCCTCAGCCAACTAAAAATCATTTTTCACTATCTCATTTTCATAAATTCCAAGAATCTTATGGAATCTTTCAACCCAGACCTCAGCGAGTTCAATTCTATGAGGAAATCGAAGTTGCAGCAAATTCTGCTAGTTAGTGAGGTCAACGAAATGTGTTTGACATTAGTAGTCGGATTATTAGCTTCGTTATTAAGCGAGCGTGAGGATCACGCGCAAGAGAAGAAGTTATAGCCGTGCAGGAAAGAGAAGTTACTCCACAAACCAAAGAAAATAGGGCACAGCACAACACCTGAACATTCCTGTGACGCGACCGTAGAGAGAAGTTCGATCTTCGTCTTCGGAATATTCACGAACTGCTTCCATCATATTGGAGTGAGATCGAGGAATCATCTTCTTCATCAAATCCCTCTTCCGAGATCTGAAATTCTCCCCCACCATGCACACCATCACCATAACCCAGAGAAAGAGAAGAAAAATGGCTACCGTCCATGCTATAACATTACTTTTCAACCACCCATCACAAAATAACAACGTAATAAAAATATATAGACTATTTAGTAGATATCACACAAGTGTGATGCAAAGTGATGTGCACAATTCACAACCGTGGCAATTTCAACACAATAAGTTAAAGCATGCGGAAAAATATTTCCGTGAGTAATGGTGGCTAGATAGGTGGTGCGATAGATTGCTAGTGAGTCTTTCACATCTTAATTAGAACGGGGGGGATTAGAATAACTTGATAAAGGCATTCAACGTAATGTCAATGGTGAATTTGCAACTGCGTTTGTAAGGTATGATGTACTTCTGAATTACAAAAATTAATAGAAAAAATATCTCACTTTTCTCTCTTGTCGTGCAGAAGAGCATCGACTACGATAGTCTCGAACCCAAACATGAGGAAGATAGAGATAACAGAAACCTGAATCAAAAAATAACTGTAAATCCGTTTTTAATCATTTGAAAAAATAATCTACAATATCTTACCATGACGATGAAGAGTCGATACTCGAAGTAGGGGAGCTCAACGTATTCGAGGAAGTTTATGACCCAGACAGGAGGAGCGAGAACAATCCAGAGATTGACCTGAGATATACTCTTTTACACTTTTGTCTTGTAATACCGATACACTCCATGAATCTTTTTGTTGGTGTACCCGAAGTTAATTATTATCAAATTCAAACGCGAGCTAGCACTTGGGATGTCAATGTTTTACTAGAATGCATCACTAACCAGAGCGAGGAAGGAAATGAGGAGAACGAGGGGTTTGTTGTGGAAGATTGTCTGTCTGTAAGGAGCTCCTTTGCTGTAGATGACTGCCAATGCAATGTACTGGAAGACCGAAACACCGAAGATCGCAGTTCCCTGAAAGACATGATTAAATATTGTGTATCTTATAATGTTATTGTAAATGTTGATTCGTATCCATTCAGAATTGTTTTCGCAACTTTATTTTTTAGTAATTCGCATACGATTCCTGAAATGAACAATCAATACTTTCGCGAAGAAAAAATACCGTACCTGCATTGATTTCTTGTCCTCATCGTCGTCGCCAATAGGGATTGTATAGGGAGAGAACCACGGTTGATACGAAGTGTGGATGAAGACGATCAACTAAAAAATTGCTATTCCTTATATCCACTCATTGTTACAATGACACTTTTACACTAAAAGACGTACCAGAGAGGCGAGAAATTTTTCAAAATGTTTTGTATTGTGTTATTGTACCTGAGAGGTGGCCATGATGAGGAGTTGTCCCAAAATGGAGAAGACACTTCCAAGTGTGAGAAGACGAGTGGGAGGAGGAGTGGCAGAGAGATGCTCACATGCTGAACGAAGATTACGTCATCACTTGTAACTAGCAATAACCAGGCAACTAGGAATGCAATTTAGGTGGTGTGAGTACAATTAAGATGGACAATAAGACGTGAGATACTCATACCGGGAGTGTTTCCGAAGAAGACGGCGACGAATGTGATGAGAACAAGGTCGATGTAGAGGAACTGCAATTACGTAGTGATTACGATACAATCAAACACGTCGATACTCACCATCATATCGGTCAGATTGGTACTGATCCAGTAGAGTTGCATGATGCAGACGAACTGGCAGAGGGAGTATCCAGACATGTACTTGAAGATTCCAAAGGAAGTAACCAGAGCGGCGCGACCCTCACGGATAACTTCGGGCACACATGAGATGTTAGCGGTCTGAAATTATAAGTTTATCGTCTATCTTAGATGGAAACACTTTTTAAAGATGTTTTACAATTTAAATTAAGAAGATTCTTGCAAAACAATTTAATTCATAGTTTTACTCATGTTCTATACTATTTGAGATGGTAGCGTGTTTTCTGGCTAAAACAATACCTGGGAAGTGAAAGGGGCGGCGATGGATGCTTCGGCTTCCGACAGAGAGATTCCAGCATGAGCAGCCTAAGTATTTTATTAATGGTATGGTATTCTGATCTTATGATTTCTTCTAGTGGGGGATTGTAATCGGAAAGAGGAAAGAGATCTAATCTCTCAATGTTCAATGCTCTCCTAATCTTCTTTGCGAGAGTGAACTGATTACACTGGCACGGGGTCAATCGAGACCAATGGACTACGTCCGGTAAAGTACATCGATCGACCGTATTTTGACAACATTGTTGCTTCAATGATATTTGCACTTCCTACTGTCCACGTAACACCTCTAGGGTGAAGATGTACATAGGTGTGAATCCACCTTCATTTATTCGGTTATGTTCTGGTACCTCTTCACTAAGGGAGAATTAAGCTCCCATGAAAAAAAGAAAGTGTTGATGGGCTGATGTGTCATTCTCACCTTGAGGGCAGCACAATCGTTGGCTCCGTCTCCGCAGAAAAGCACAGTGTACTCGACGTCCTCAAATAATAAATCGTTGAGCAATAAACTAGAAAATCTTCTAAAACAAATCACAAAAAATATTTTCAAACTATGCTTACCTGCAGCGTGTTGACCAACTGCTTCTTCTGATCGGGAGCCATTCGAGCGAAAACATCACAGACACATACGAGTTTGTGGAGGAGTTCGGGGTACTCGTGAGTGATCACAGCGAATGTTGGACCTGGGAGGAATTATTGATCGATATGTTACCAACATAAGAAAAATAGAGATTTCGTTAGCAGGGTGTTCACCAATGGTCTAGACATGTTTTCGATGCACTTACCGGAGATTGCGAGATGGTAGCTGGAATCGAGTAGACGATTTGCCTCGTTTTCATTCATCACGAAATGATCCTCCTCGATGATGCGATCAGTGTGCGAAGAGACAGACTGAAATTTTAGATTTACATTTAGAAATAACTACAGAAATCATTTTTATCTCCGATTTATTTATTTTGTTTGTACCTGCTTGATGGTGAGTCTTGTTCTTCCCTTCTCATCCTTCTCGTCCATCTTAGCCTCGATGAGGAACGCCTTCAAGTATTTCGTTGCACACTCTTCCTTAGCACAAAAGAGTGCTCACCTTCTTATTGGGTCTGATGATTCCACACTCGCGAGCGACAGAGAGAGCAGTCAGCAGATTGTCTCCAGTGACCATCACAGTGCGGATACGGGCGCTGAACGATATTTGGAAATAAAAAAAAGTGGTCAATCTAATCTCAGCGAAAAGTTAAACTCCACTCCTAATTTATCTATGTATAGGAGGTGTGGAACGCGCGATCGTACCGAGTAAGTTGGTTGATGCTTCCGAGTGTTTCTGGCTTGACTCTGTTCTCGAGAACGACAAGACCGAGCAGCTCGAGATCCACCTCCACCTCAAATGAAGGATTATAATTGATACTCTTTTTGTGATTCCGAAAAACTTGAAAACATACCTGTCCTCTGGCGATCTTGGCAGCCTTTGCGTATCCCATATCGAGTTTCTTTCTGGCGACAGCGATGAGTCTGTATCCGTGCTGGGCGTAGTCGTTCACGACGTCGTTGTAGTTCGCAGGAACAGTCTCGGGCTTGCACAGCGACGCGATCATTTCAGGAGATCCTTAAAAATTTACAAGTATTATATCGAGCAGCAAGACACAAATTTCAAAACGAGGGATTCGTACCCTTGGAGTAGAGAACGAGCGACCCATCGTCGGATTCGGGAGTTCCAACGATCACAGACATGCGTTGTAGTGACGAACTGAAAAAAGTTGATGCACTCAGTATACCACATTTAAAAAAATAGAGTTAAAATAGGTGACTGCCGACCTGAAGGTGAATTGACGCAGGATGGAATACTCAGTGGCATCATAATTGTGTCCATGGGGAGGTCGAAGGATCGAAGGTTGCACTGCGTCGAAAAGACCAGTCTCAGTCTCGGATTGCTCCGACGCCGAATCTGCAATTACAATGTTCACTTCATGCATTCATTCATTCATTATTTATTCCGTCAGAATATCGCATACAAGATAGTTTACTGTGAGGGGGGGGGGCAAAAAACGTATGTCCGTCGACGTAGTCGAATCGGTTGTATGCATGGCAGCAAGGGTATGGGGAAGAAGGGACAGAGCCAATTCTTAATATTTGATTCAGCGAAAAAAAGAGTTGGGTTGGGAGCAAGTGCAATTACGGAAAGAATTTCGGGATAAATCAACCGAGGAGTAGGGGAGGGAATTCCACATGGATATGGTGGCAAGGGTGGTGCTTGCATGAATTTGATTTTCTAATGATGTGTGATGGGAATTGTATTATTCATGCTTGCGAGAAATTCATAGCACAGTTGAACAATAAAGTCCAAATTAAAATGGACTCTGAACACTAACCATTTCCTTCCTCAATCGTCCACTTCGTCTGGTTGAACAGAATGAGATCCAGTGGGTCGCCGTTCAGTTTGCCGTCGATTCTGAATCAATGCCAATTATCGATTTATACTCTAGACTGCGACTATCACAGCGACCCCACAGAGAAGCGAAATATCATGAAAGTGGGAGATGGAAAGTTGAGGAAAACCCATTCGGCCGAGCGTCTAGGCTAGAAACGCAGTCATATCAATCAGAGCACAGTCCAATGATCAAGGCCAAGAGAAAATGTAGATTAAGGGAGAGAGATATCGAGAGAGATTCATGCAGAGAATCGACATTGATAGTGATCACAACTCAATATCGATTCAGACCTCGATCGTCCCGAAACGACCTCGTGTTGATCATCGAATTCGTACGAAAACGCTTCCCTGAGGGACAGCTTACCGGTTATTGTTCCCCTTTCTGTCACAAGTTTGGACCCCGGCGAAAGGTGATAACGAAGGAACCAGGAGGGGTTTTGCCTCATATTACAGGCGATTTCAGTAATTTCAATGCTCGCGCAGGAAAGTGGAAGTTATTACACCATTAAAATAATTCGTTCATGAAATGGACTGGTGTTTGCAATATCTTTCTATCTATCTACGCTGTGTCTCTATTTTTTTTTTTTTTTTTCAGTATTTTGATCGAGTGCTTGTGAATTTGCCATACCTAGTGAGTGAGTGGCAGGTAGCAATAGCCTTGACGAGTTCTCCGTTGAACGGCATTCCAATGGGATTCATCGTCTTGAGTTCCTTCGTGAACTTCATCACATTCCGAGAGACCGAAGAGCGAACGCCCAGCATCGTCTGTTAATGCGTCCCACTTTTAATATTTTTACTCGACTTCTTTCTGGTATACTGGTGCTTGGAACAACGGCAAAAATAATTAGAACGCTTTTTTACGAATTGTTTCATATAGTCTCATTTTGCAAATATCGTATTTTCGATAAAGTATCGTACCAAGAAGTCGAGTCCATCCTCAGTGAGCGTTCCCGTCTTATCAAAGCAGCAGACATTGACAGCTCCGCAAGTGTTGATGGTGGAGGGAGAGATGCAGTAGATGTTCTTCCTTGACAGACGCATCTTCGAGTTGATGATACCCACGGACATCGCGGCTACAACGAAGACTTTTATAATTTTCCAAACTTTAGTTTTTTTTTAAAAACTTACTCAACACATCTAAGAAAAGCTCATTACCAGACCAATACAACATCATTGATTTGCATCATAATTGAGCATTTCATAGACCCCATCTTGCCTATTCAAACAACTCACCTGGAAGAGCGGGTGGAACTGTGATCGTGACGATGTCCAGGGAGCGAATGATGATCCTGATCAATATTGTTAGTTTTCCACTAGAACGAAGTGTTCCAATAATATAGGGTTTAATTGATATTCTCACTTGGAGATGTCGTTTCCTCGGAGGGCCATGATGATGATGGTGTAGATGAATCCACAGAAGGCAATGCAGGCGAGGAACAGCACGAACTTCAATGTTATTAATTAATTAATTATTTTATAATTCACTCACTCTGAAGAGATCTCTGGTGAAGCGGAAGTCGACGGGCTTGGGATACATGATGGATCGAACGAGTTGTCCCTTGAGTGTCGAGTACGCAGTACGGATGACCGTAGCCTGAAAATGACGTCACAGATGTTTTTTTTTCTTTTTTCAACGGTTGCTATCACTTTTACAATCGCTAATTATAGTATAGCCAAGTTTAGGTTCGGAATAGTTAGCTCCATTTGCGAGATTTATGGGAAACAAACAATGGCTGTCTCAATAAAGGGACAACACTTTATTAGTGAAATGGCATACCTTGACGTGTTGTCCTTCGTAGAATCGAGTCTGGAGGATGTTTGTGCCACAGAAGAGAACGTGCTTCGAGTGTCGATCGATGTCGAATCGAACCTCTCCATCGCTGTTATCCTCGTCAATTCCAGTGAGCGCAACCTGATTACGATTACGGTAAAAGGGTTACTGTAAGAAATATGTTTGTCATAAAATAAATTTCTTTGCACTCCATGTTGTTGTACTGAGGAAGTGAGCCATCTGGCGGCTAATAAAAGTAATGACTCCGTTCTCGCATATGTGTTCATGGCCTCGTTCTCACATTATGACCCGATAATGGCGCCCACGTCTAATGGGCTTATTTACGTCGCTACAACTCCCTCGAAGAACTCGTGAGTCGATAAGAGATCAAGTACACAGATGGGAATATTACCGTATTCTGAGTGAATACGGTAATTTCCCAGAGTCTTACCTTCGTGATCGGTACGGATTCTCCAGTGAGCATCGCTTCATTGACGATAACCGTTCCGTTTTGGAGGACAGCATCGCATTGAAGAGTGCAACCATGACGAGGAATGAGAAGAGTGTCTCCAACGACAAGCTGAGAGGGAGAGAGTTATAGGTGTATCTGGGAGAAGGTATATAAGGGGTGGGCGACTTACATCTTCCGATGAAATCACTTGGATCTTTCCGTCTCGCAGCACTTCAACCTCATTCACCGAATGGATCATCGCACGCAGCTTCTTCTCCTGTTGTCTGCAATTGATTTACATTTACAAAATCTTTATTTTGAATTTTGAGTATCTATTCCCGGTTGTGATATAATTCTTACCTCATTTGGTACATGTCCGTGAAGAGCGAGGATAGCGACATAATCACGATTACAGTGGCATAATACGCGTACTGATCAGTGTACCAGATGATGACCCTGAATGGTATAATTGAAAAAAAGAAAAATAATTGGAGAATTGGAACAAAATCTTTATATGTTTTGTGTGTTGACAAACAATTGGAAGTCGGATGTAAGCGGCTACTTTATTTATGAGCATTTTCCAACTTCGTTTTTGGTCGTTTGGTATTTTCAACACGTTCCCTTCATTTTAGCGACAATGCTTGCACATATTTAGCATTTCAGTTACCTTCAAAGACTATTGACATGATCACAAAACTTCGTAGAAATATCTAGAACTTGCCGTGTAATGCATAAATTTCGGTATCCTTTAAAAAAAAATTCAATTTGGCATCTCAAACACCCCTCACAACGAGTTGGCGAATAAGCTTTTTGGCATAACGTCATCTGCATTGTAGGCGTACAACATGACGGAATATATTTTCTCCCTTTCTTATTCTGCTCTTTTCCCTTCCTACCGACTACAATTCCGAGAATTGGCAATATTCAATACTCACGAGAAAACTTGGAAGACGTAGAAGGGAGTGATCGCTTCAGTGAAGAAGAGGACATAGAGAGGCTTCAGTTTGACTGCGATCAGATTCGACCCGTATGTTCGCATGCGGCGCGCTACCTGAAACAGTTTGAGGTTGACACACCGAGGTCCCAGTCTGAATTATAAAAGATCAAAGATCACCTCGGCTGTGCTCAAACCCATCTTGTTCTCGGAGTTCTGGAGGACGGTTACCTTGACCTGCAAAGATCAAAGATCAGACTAATTAGACATAATACAGTGAACGTACAGTGCTGTCGATGTCGGCTGGTGTGATGAAGCGACATTCGTGTTCGAACCACACATACGTCATCTTGCGGAACGTGAACCACTTGTACTGATCGACCTGAAACAGTTTTTTGAATAATTCACCATATATCGTGTTATTGAACTCATTTTTGCAACATAAAAACGAAACTCGACGGGTAAACGAATAGAGAGCTGGGTTTTGCAGCACACGACTAACGTACGGTATCATCTACAAACCTTGCTCATCTCGTCTCCTCTTTCATTCGGCAGCACAAGATAATCTCCATTTTCTGCCTTTGTTTCCTTCACCGGACGAATCGTGTGGACATCATGGTCATCACTGAAATCACTCCGTTCATGAAACTCATCTTTTTCGAGATACTCGTGCTGAACTTTCGGTACCCCCCGGTAGCCGACCCTCTCTTCTCCAAACGGAATTTTCTCCGCATTTTAGAATACCGTAGAATAGCGGAGAGAAGGCGGGCCGGATTTCATTTACGGAATGCGCAATGCGGTCACGGTGAACGACCCTTTTTCGAGCTGGTAATTTTTTTCTCAAAGTGTAACTTACATAACGAGTATGAGATCGGCTTGGTCGAGAGTGCACGGAGTGGATCGAATTCGGATGTAGAGGGAATCGACCCAATGGAGAAGAAGACGGAAGACACCCAGAGTCAAGATGGAAAGTGTCCAGTAGAGAATCTGTAGAAGGTTCACTTATTTAACGGTGTTCCTACTCATTATAATATTAGTTTGTAATAAAAATCGACAGCCAGCAGTGCTACAACTAATGGTGTTCGAAACTAGAATTTTCATCTATTCTAGTTTCGTAACTATTTCTTATGTTTCTCTACTCACCGTTCTCGGCTTGGAAGTTCGGTACCCATAGATCTTGAGGGTATCTTCGCCCGATGCCACCTGAATGCATTTGTTGGACTTAACCGAATCATTGTATGTGGATTATTGATTTATCGACTGTGCACAGCCTCCTTACCATCTCACTCACTCGTCTCACTCGTCTCACTCCCATCTCACTCCACCCATCTCACTCGTGACTATTTCTCATTTTACAGCCATTGAATTGAAGTCTTTCAATTGAACAAAGTGCCCATGTCTTCCTTACAATCTCTTTCTTCCTTTGACAACTGTCGGACGCTATTCAGAAAACGCACCGTATGGTGGCACTTAATGAATAGAGGGGAAAGAAGAGAGTACTTTAGGGAAGAGCTATCGGGCCCTTTTTTCTGCGACAGAAAGTATTTCACAACCGTATTCTATTTGAAAGCATCTTGTTCCTTATTTCGATGCAGATAAAACCGCCAATTCGATACATAGTAACCAGTTCTTTTCCTATTTATCCTTGAATTCGTCAAAATGCAGATTGAGTACGAATTGGGAGTATTTCTGATTCAGCTAGGAGTGATTCAGCTACGAATCTTTTACTAGGGAAGTACACACACCGGAGGAGTAAGTCTAATCGCAGTCTGACCGTATAGGAGGGCATCTACCCCCACGGAGTGGACAAAAACGTTTTCAGAAGTTCCACTTTAGACCATTTAGTCTCCCCTTTCATTCGGAAATTAATCGTTTGGTCGTAAACATAAGGCAGTAAATCGTGATTGACGTTTTGTACAAACTCTTTTGGCTGGGTATCGAAATTGGTTATTTCCTAATTTTTCTAACATCGATTCTTGACGAAAACTGAAAACGATTTCGTACTCACAGCGGGGTACCTATCTGCTTATGTGGTCAGTATGCCAATCGAGCTGCACCGACTTTTCCGGTCCTTAGTTAGCTACTGCGTGTCATTCATTGTTGTATAGGTGCCCAATGGTAAAATGGTAAACTTCGCTACTGCATGTCGGGGGAGGGACTCCAAATGGTACCAAATAACATACCGTGGCATGGTGGGCCGCGACCTCGGGCATTCCACCGTAGGATGACGCCGTTGAGAGCAGAGACTCTTGAGATGACGAGGCCGAGAGGAGATGGAGTCGCTCCGGGGACTAAAAGAAGGAAGAGATCAAATTGGGAAATGAAGAGAAACAAAGAAACTAAAACACTAAGACCAAATCACTATAAGAAACATCTAAGCATAGTACCCAAATAACAATGACAGAGCTGAGACTCTGAAACACATTTTTGTAGAGCCATCCTCTTAGAGGGCGGAGATTTAGGCAGTAAGGGAGAAAAAAGGGGCGTGGCAAAGATTTGAAACTAGGGAATGGAGGGAAAAGGAGCAGATAGCAGCAGCGCTTCGATTGTGAAAATATTTATTCATATAGTATGTAGTAGTTTAGCACTAGGGCACTAGTTATTTTTTAGTTTAGCACTAGGACCCATCTGAGGCACGCTTCATGCACCTATCGACACATATAATTTACTCTGAGTTCCGATGTATTCATGGATGTATATCAGCTGTACCCCTCCTTTTTCACATGTATATCAAAATTCGGTCTGAGAAATGATTCACTGTTCGAATGTCGGGCTACTCCAGAAGTTAACAGAAGGTGTACAACCCTCAAAATGTGGAGACATTCAGAATTTTCACGGGAAGGTGAGTAATGCATCCTTCTCCCCGCTGCTCTTTTTTCTCTACTCGCACTATATCATTTTCCATTCGATCTCTCTACCACTCTTTTCTTCTCTAAATTAGTATGGAATGTGATTTTTGTGTCCTAAAGTGAGACCACGATCTTGTCATCATTAGAAATGAGTCATGACAACAAAGTACGAATTAGCCTTTCGATGAAATTCGTAGAGGAATATTTTTAAAAAATCCAACAAAAAAAACGAAAAAGAAAAGAAAGTGTGCTTGAGAACTTTAGAGGGGAGATACTCACCATTTTGACGTCGGTTGTGATTGATTGATACTACTCTTCAACTACTCGATTAGATCGGAGAATGAATTCACGGCATGGGAAGGCAGTCTTCGTGTAGTGACGATATCAAATAGTCTGGACTGATGAGGAGAAGAGTCGACGCGTGGGAGAAATAAGGGAGTCACGCCGTGTTGGAGAAGGATTGGGTAATAAGGGGGAAGAAAGAAGAGAGATAATAAGGGTTGCCTAGCTTGGCTCAATCAATAGCACGCCACAGTGAACGGATCATCTGACGAGTAGAGCACGTGGGTTATGAGAGACGCCAGAGATATCGAGGAAATGAGAGAGTGCGGGGGTCAAGAGAGCGCTTGGTGCCAGAGAAAGAGAGGGACGAGAGAGTGTGAAGAGTGAAGAGGGAGTAGAGAGACGAATAGCATAAGAACTGGTAGGGAGGAGAGCCCGAGGGGGTGCTTGGTAGAGAGAGAGAGAACATGTGGGAACAAGGTTCTATTAGAGCGAGAAAATAAAATGGGTAGGATTTTCAGGAGAGAAATGCAGCAATTGCTCGTGACGTTTGTGAAAAACGTCGAACCTCGATTGATCAGCTTTTAAAGGGCAGTCAAATGACGAGAAAGCGCGCTCGATTGCAATGGGAATCGATTGAGTGCCGGTGGTTATCAGGAAGAGAGAGAGAGAGAGAGAGAGAGAGAGGGAGAGAGAGAGAGGGAGAGAGATCACTCGTGGAGCAATTTGTATGCCCGATAAGAAGGTGAGAGTGTGGGGGGAGAGAGTCTCGGTGGATCACAATGTGAAAGGTCATGTGAGTAAGTTCTCTTTTTATTTCTCAACTTTGTCATGGTCCATAATTAGTATAGACTTAGTTACCCGCGCTAATTTGCTCTTATTACGCTCATGCAAATTTCAGTAGAGAAGTATTTAAATGAAGTTCACTCCATGCAAAATTGGAGAAAGTTCTGTCTTTTTTCCGTTTTCCCATTATTGTTTCCCTCGGAAGGGGGTTTACTCTCCCGATGACCTTACACTCTGCGAGTCATGGGGAAGATAACCATCTTGAAATAACCTTACACTCGTAGAGTGACATACTCTCACACGTGTTATCTACTGCGATCTATCGATGGACTTTTTGCATTTCTTTGGCCTCTCGATTTTTTCTCAGTCATAATCCTAGTCTCTCATTCCCGCACAGTCGGCTCTTATCAGTATTCAATCACGGGATTAGCGAAGCTGCGTAATAGGAGGGGGGCATCGGGCACCTCATAGGGCAGGGTCGCACAGATCATTGATGAGTACAGTACCCTTGGGAATTTGAAGTAAAAAAAACTGTCCACACTCAGCGGGAAAGTGCTTTTTGCAGTGTCGTCTCTTTGTTTTTCGTGGCGAAAATGGGAATTTTGGGGGTGTGCTCACCTGTTCTTCGAAGGGAATTGACGACGGGGCCCGCTAAGGAATCGAGAAGGTCGTGAAGCCGAGGAGATCGATTGACATCGAACGACGACGACAACGACGACAAGTGAGGAATCCCACCGATACGGGTGTAAGATCACTGCAATTAATTAATTAAGAATCATAATTAATCAATTTATTAGGAGGCGAATAGTGCTCAGATGAGGATGGGACTCACTGACGTATACCGTCCCACCCTCATCTGAGCAATAACTGAAACGGCTGAACGGAGCGGACGGAAAGTGGAGGGATTTGAATGGGTTGAGGATAAGAATCTATTCATTCCACACACTCTTTTTCGCACTTTCCCAGAGTGAGAGAGAGCATGTGCAAGAGAGAAATGAACCATGAAAAAGCCAGTGAATGCGCGAAGACAGAGAAATGAGATGTGAGACGGCGGGTGGAATCGAAATACTAATCGGGAGGGGATTAACTTAAATCTTGTCGAGACAAAAATCTCGTCTAGTCATCGTTGCGTAATATTGGAGAGAGGCTGACTAATCGAGAGTGAAAGTGTGGAAAACGTCGTGGAAAGTTCGAGATTTGTTTGCTATTTTTTCTTTTTTCTTCCTTCCACGTGAAGGAAAATGGAAGAGGGGCCGTGAGAAGAGAAAGACGTCAGAGAGCAAAGCAAAGTGGGGACAGAAATGATAGAGATGTATTACCGACAAAGGAAGAGCGGGTTATGACTGCGTGTCCCCGCAACACTGAAGATCACAACGAGACTTTCTTATCTACTCGTCCCCTTTCTGAGACTTTTTATGAGAGAATTAGAAACAAGCGAATCGAAGCTGATTAGGGGGTGGAAGTCACATGAAAAGTCAGTCGAGACGAACCATTCTTCCGGCTCAGAATGACTGGTGTTAGAACTCCTCTCTATTACCTGTAGCATGTCTCCCCGCAAAACTGAAAAGCACACACACAGGTAGTAAAAGTTCTAAACATAACATTCGGTGTGGCTTGATGCACCCAAGGAAGAAACAGGAATGAAGAGGCGGTTGGAGGAATGGGAAAGAGATCTTCTGATAATAGCGGATATTGGATTCCGATTGTACCCCGATTGCTATCAACCCACATTGTAACATCGTGCTAGACTATTCTAAAGTAGTCTAAAGGTTTATTTCTCTCTCTTCTCTCCTTCAACCTTCTCTTTCCTCTTTCTCAATCGGTTGACGACTGGTAGCTAGGCAGTGGAATTGAGCTCATACGCGCATTGTGGGAGAATATGAGTAGGTGTCAAGATTGGATGATGAGTAGGAAGGAAAGGAGGGAAAAGGAAGAAGGAATGAGAGAGAATAGATACTACACGTCGAAAGAGCGAGAGAGAGAGAAAGAGAGAGAGAGACTCACGTAAACAGAAGCACCACCCGACGAGACTCGATAGTTACTGTGCTAACTAGATTGAAAAAAAAGAGTGATGAGACCCCAATGTCTAGTCTCTCTCTCTCCCTCTCTCTCTTCTTGCAAACCAATCTTCAACCATCTGGTCATCGTCTCCTCAAAGAAGAGTGGAAAAAGTCGAGAGACCACATGCGAAATGATGACAATTAATGAGAAAAAGTTACGAAAAGTGAGAGAATTGGCTCCCGCAGAGAGAGAAAAACTTGCTATCAAGAGTAATTATAACGGTCAAACGCTATTTCTCGCTGAGTCGCTCGTTCTCTCTGTGTCTAATTTTGACGGTTTCACACTTGCAGTGTACTTTCTCCCCTTCTTTCTCAGGGAACTGGGATAAGTACAACTTCTCGTTAAAACAAGCAAGTACAATTTTGAGGTGCAGCGCACAGTGCGAAGATTGAATATCCCGATAGGGAACACAAGGACATTAGCGGGGGGAACTGTCGGGGAAAGCGGTAGAGTACATAAGGTGAAGCTGGGCAGAAATGAGTTGTTCCGGAAGTCGCGTCACAAGAGGATTGAATTGGAGTCTACTAGACGGAATAATCATGAATACTGATAACCGGGTGATTAATCGAGATCGACAGAGCATAAAACCAGCAAACAGGACTTAGTCAGGACTGAAAACTGGTCATTACAAGATAACTTAAGTCGAGAAATCAAAAAAAATTGTGTCGGGACGCCTATTTCTCTACCCGTCTTCTCGTTTTAGATGAGAAATGATGGTGGAATGTGACCGGAAACCCGTGAAAAGTAAGTAATAAGCTCAAATCCGGAAGATATCCGCCTCCGAATTGCGCTGTAACGGGAGAGAGGGTGAAAGCGGACTCGAGGAGAAGCCTTCGGAACAGAATATTCAGCCCAGTTGTGACAGCTGGGCTAGAGGGGGAAGAAGAGGGAAGGGGGGTGGGCTCTACTCGGGTTCACTGAGTGAACAAAGGTTAGAGTCGCGCCCCCTCCTCTCCCTTATTGATGATCTCACGCCGATAAGGAGAAGAAGTGAATGGAATAGGAAGAAGTTGTGCACTCACTCACATCATCCGTGTCACACAAAGAGGATTACGGAGAGCTGATAATGATATGATTGTACCGGGGCCGTAAATGAAATCAGTGTGTGATAGAATGAGCGGAGAATATTGGCGCCTCGGTACAACGGATGATGAAATGGAGAAGAGACGGAGAGAGAGAGCAGAACAAACAATTGAATGCCGTTAAGCTTCCACCCGGTTACTACCTTCCCCCTCCTCTTCCCTTTCCTCAATATGCACTCGAGTCATCATGATTTATTCGGGTTTCCTAGTGGGCCATGTATGTAGTGGGCATATGACAATCAGGCGAAGAATCGTCTAGAGGAGGGCTTAGGGAGGGGACAAAAAACGACTGGGAAGACGGATGAAAGAGAAGAACATCTAAGAAGAGATGAGAGAGGAGGGTAAGGGGACGGAGATTAGTGCTCTACTTCGTAGTTCTTTCGAATTGAGAGGAGAATTCGGATGCGAGTTTAGAGGAATAAGCGAGAGAGAAATCAGCACAGAAATCATATATTAGATGGGGAATGGGATCGATGGTGGATGACTTCATGGGTGAGGCGAGATGGGGAAACTTGGGAGAAGAGGGGGCGCTCACGAGATCTTCGAGCATCTTAGAAACTTCTTCAGATGAAATACCGTGGGAAGAATAGGTCTCCTGTTCCTCAGAGGATTCCAGAGGAGGAGTGATGATTCTCCAAACGGCTGCAATTAATTATAATCAATTCTTTATCATGTTACAATTAGGCAATATTGCTCAGATGAGGATGGGTTGGGATTCTCCATTTTCTGCATTTCGCAGTATTCATAGTGATTGAACAATGGAAAACATTATATTCCAAGATTATAGTGGAAAGTTGACTAACTTCTCTTGGCTCGTATGACTGTCTTGCCCAGTCCATTCATCGATTCCAGCGGTTTAACGTCGCGTTGAGCATCGTCCGTCTTATGCTAGAAAGTTGAGGTACTGTATCTTTGAAAAAGAGATGATGCATATCGTATTATAGGTACTGTGGATACGATAGGTGTACCCAGTGATCAAAGTTCCAGTACGGAATGCAGCAAACTTCGCTTTATGACTACGGTAACTGTGTTACTACAATAACCATGGTAACTCACCGCGCGGGCGAGTGTCACCATGAGGAAGAGAGCGACGAGAACTCCAGGGGATCTCATATTGTCAGAATGAACTGCTTCAGATCTGAGTCTTCTCTTTTCTCGAGACCCCTCACACACACCGAGAAATATCCTTTTTTTGCGACCGCCTTTTGTCTTTTCCGCCCTCGGAGGAGAAGTGTAAAGTTCGGGCGGCATTTCGTATTCAATTTCAAGAGAGTCAAGCATCGATCACTTGACTGAATGAATCGCTTAATGTATCGATCAATTAAGATTAGATTCATTTATCGTTAACTGGTACAAGTAAATAAATGATCGAAGTCTAGTTCTTGCTCTCCTTGTAGTTATTCTGCTCAGCCTCGTCGTGGGCAACCAGGCGCTCACTTCCAGCCTGGAGTGGTGATAGTGAGTAGGTTATCGGAAATGGTTAGTTTCACCTCGGGGAAAAGGCCGGCGGGGACTGTCTTCTCTTCGGAAGTGGCGGGCACGGGGTCGACCACAGCGGGGATAGATTCGTCAACGGGGTTCTGAATAATATGTTCAGTAATCGATACGATTTCTAATTCTGCCTTTCCTATTTCTACCGTTCTAAAAGGGTACAGAATACAAAACAATCAACTAACGCTAGCGGGCGGGCTTCCTGCAGAGGGAGCGACGACGGGAACGACGGGGGCAATGGGAGCGGGAGGAGCGGGCATGGAGGGAATATCAGAGGTAACCCGAGTGTACGTCTGATAACCGGAGGAAGGAGCGGCCGCAGGGGCAGAGTAAGAGGGAGCGGAGTAAGAAGGAGCGGAGTATGAAGGAGCGGAGTATGAAGGGGCAGGGTAGGAGGGAGCAGCCTGCAGTTTGGAGAGGTTGAATCACAAAGTGAGCTCGTTTCGAAGGGAAATTGTTCCATATCCAACGAGAAATTTGAGTGAAATATGAAATAAATGAAAAAATACCGGTGCGTATACGGGAACGGGGATGGGATGGACGATGACGGGACGTCTGTAGTGAGTCTTGCGGAAGTGATGGTAACGAGGAGGACGAGACTCGTAAGACTTCTGCGGTCTCAGGTTCTGCAATTTGAGATGTAAACGCACCGATAAATTGCCAGCAAGATGTGATCTGGACTTGAAGACTACAGGAGGATATAAATAGTTTGCTTTAGGACAAGATATCAGTACTCACGAGGGGTCTGCGGCGACGGTAACGGCATCCGTGTTCATGAGACTCAGAGGAAGAAGAAGAAGAAGAAGAAGAAGAAGAAGAAGAGGAGGAGGAGGAAGAGGAGTCCTTGCAGGCACAGGGACGACGGTGACGACGGTGAGCCTGAAGGGATGAATTAATCGATAATACCAATTCCACTATGATCAAAAGAAGGCAAATGATGATATGATTCCAGTCAATAAACCAAACCTCAGCGGCAGAAATGGCGAGAACGACGACCAGAAGAGCGAGAGCCAACTTCATTATCTGGCAATAGATAGGAATGAGATGAGGAATCGAAAGAAAGAAGAAGAGACAATGAGATGAGTGTGTCTTCTGATTAGTTCACAGCCCTTTTATAGGCGACACTTCGGCTCTTTAGATCAATTGCGTCTAGAAGCGTGTTTTGACTACGGTATCTCATTGAGCACTTCTGAATGACTCAGTGAGGAAGTTGTGGAGACAGATGAAAGAGTGGGCACAGTGTGTATGAACAGGTAATGGAATACAAAATAGATCCTGGAATCTTTTTTTACCAATTCCGATTCGTTTATTCTTGCGATAAGTTTTCTTGAATAAACTGTGTAATCACATTTAGATTTTAAAAAAGTGTTCGTCTGCTTTCTCTATATCTATATTTCTAGAATATGCAGGTGTTATCCTTGCACTGTATTGATAAATCAACTTAACTACGTATGTTTTTTACCTCCCTCGGAGATATTGTACTGTGTTGACATATCAACGCGACGCTCTCGGGTCTACTATTTGATTTTCGATCATTCTGTTCTGATTCCATCAAAGATGTGAATCACACAGTGAAGTTCATTTGCTGCGTTTTCTTTTTTCGAAGTGCGTAGTGCCTGTTGATTGATATAAAAGCGGAATGACATTCATCTGTTCACTGCAGTACCTCATTGAACACTTCCAAGAGATTACGAAAATTGTTTAGATAATGCACAGTCGAGGCGGAATATAATCATTAACGGGTTATGGAATACGAAATGAATATCGTTCATTCGTTCGTTTTTGTGTCAAATGTAGGATGTCAATAACAACGGCACATGAAATTTGGAGATATCACTTTTCGTCATATCACATATCCACAACTTTCACCGTCTTTTTTTTCCTTGGCAAAATTTTCCTTGGACTGTATTGAGAGGTGAAATCTAAGCCCTTGTTTGATCATTATCTTCGATCATTCTGTTCTAACGCTGTGAATGACCTGAATCATGCAAGCAAAGTTCATTTTCTTCAGTATCTTTATTGCAAGTAAGATGTGCCGATTGAATTCGTATAAAAGGCGAAATGAATTGGGCGAAAACCATCGACTTCTTACAACCACGCAACTCTCTGTCTCTCTTCTTCATTCTTCACGTCATAGTCGTTACTTTCGCAAACATAGTTAGAACTAATATTCTAGCAAGCATCATCTGGAGATGCAGGTTCCATATCCTCTGGCAGTCTCCTTTTCTCTGACTCCGTTATACAGATCTCTTGCCCAAAAGGCCGTAATACGAATACCGAATTTGCATCCCTAGCATCATCTATCCCTATTTAAACAGCCGGCTCAGTTTAGAGCAACTCGACACAACCCCAATGTATTTTTCTGAATTAAGGTACAAATTCTTGGATTATTTTTTTTTCTGGGATTAAGAAATATGAATGACGTCAAAGCAGTCATTTCCAGAAAGGCGAGGTTCCCCCCGGTTTCTCATCTTCAAGATATACCGACGTCGCCGTCATCATCACCACAGACCCAGCTTCAGACCGGTACTACTCACCTGATTATCGATTCCAAATTTTGTACCAGGAAGAAGAAGATAGAAAATAGAAGCTCACTAAAATTTTGATGTGCCCAGTTATTCTTCCCAATCTCTGCCCTTTCTTCAAGCTACTGATATGAAGGCCTCTAATCGATGCTCGCAGCCGATCCCAAGCCGTAATAAAGGAAAAGGAAAAGATGCGCCGGAATCATGAGTATTTCACGTCGACAAGCGACTACTCTGCGGGGGGTCACCGGTAAGGCCGGTTTGCTAACGAGGTCTCCTAATCCCTTGCTCACCAGGCTTCTGTGGGAAAGTTACCTTCAGCAATCAAAGTTTCTAACCATTTTACATAAGGGTATGGGAGGCGTGGTGAACCTGGGCGGAGGTCGAACCAGTGACCATTCGAACTAAAGGAATCAACTTTCTTATCCACTCGGTTTTGTATTTTTTTATCGTAAAAATAACATGATAAAAATTATATTTATCGAAGATTCGTTTAGCAATGAATTTTTTCGACTTTGTGAAAAAGATAATTTCATTTAGATAGAATTCAATGATGGCTGAATACAAGTAATACTATGATCTCAGTCTAGTGCTTGTCCTTCTTCTCGAAATGTTTCTGCTCCGCCTCCTCGTTGAGAATCTCGCGCTCCTTTCCTGCCTTAACAAGTGATTATGAGTTGGTTGTCGGGAATAGTTGGTCTGACCTCGGGGAAGATTCCGGCGGGGACCTCATTAGAAGTGGTGGGGACGGGGACGGGCTCAGCGGGGAAAGACTCGACAACGGGGTTCTGAAGAGAAGATTGTGATCAGTAAACGATACTCATTCTAATTCTACCGTAATCTAAACGACTTTGGGAAACGTACGATGGCGGGCGGGCTTCCTGCAGAGGGAGCGACGACGGGAACGACGGGGGCAATGGGAGCGGGAGGAGCGGGCATAGAGGGAACAGAGGCGACCCGAGTGTACGTCTGATAACCGGAGGAAGGAGCGGCCGCAGGGGCAGCGTAAGAGGGAGCGGAGTAAGAAGGAGCGGAGTATGAAGGGGCAGGGTATGAAGGGGCAGGGTATGAAGGAGCGGAGTATGAAGGGGCAGGGTAGGAGGGAGCAGCCTGCATACGTTGAATCACAGAATGAACTTATTTCGAAGAGAAACTGTATCATATTTAGAGCGAAATATGAAAGATCATATACCGGTGCGTATACTGGAACGGGTATGGGATGGACGATGACGGGACGTCTGTAGTGAGTCTTGCGGAAGTGATGGTAACGAGGAGGGCGAGACTCGTAAGACTTCTGCGGTCTCAGGTTCTGCAATTTGCGATGATAAAGAATTGAAGAATTGTCATTCTCTTCTTGGTGGACTGTTCAAATTGATAAATGCGCATGTGATCACCAGGGGTCTGCGGCGACGGTAACGGCATCCGTGTTCATGAGACTCGGAAGAAGAAGAGGAAGAAGAAGAGGAGGAGGAAGAGGAATCCTTGCAGTCACAGGGACGACGATGACGACGGTGAGCCTCAAAAGACATAATCAATCGATTATCGACCGATAGACTCAATCGATCATTGAAGACAACGAATAAATGGAAGAAGGAATATCGATAGTTCAATTAACAAGACAAAGCCAGTTATGGTGTGAGTACTGATAATAAACCAAACCTCCGCGGCAGAAATGGCGAGAGCGACGACCAGAAGAGCGAAAGCCAACTTCATTTTCTGAAAAGGAATGAGATCAGGAATCGAAAGGAGAGAAGAGAAGAAAATGAGATGAGTGTGCCATCTGATTAGGTCACGGCCCTTTTATAGTCGACACCTCGGCACTTTAGATCAATTGCGTCTAGAATCATGTTTTGACTGCGAAATCTCATTGAGCACTTCTGATTGACTCAGTGAGCAAGTTGTGGAGAGAGTCAGAATTGAGAAGAGTGTTGACAAAACTAGTGGAGTGGCATTGAATGCATACACATCATGGGAACGGTAGTGAAACTATTTACGGTTTTTCGATTCGTTCGTTACCCGAATGCAACAGATTCAATCGCGAATTCACCTCTTCATTTTGGAGAAGGCATCACTGATTCTCACATCACAATCTCTTTTTTTATTCCAATTTCCATTTTCACCTTGATGTTTTGATTCCCCAGGTGTCATAATGTTAGTCATATCGACGAAAAGTAGCGTGCGGAAATACAATTTTGATCTTCGATCATTCTGTTCTGGTTCCATCAAAGGTGTGAATCACACAGGCGAAGTTCATCTGCTTCATTATATAAATTGAGTGTGACTAGTGCCCTTTAGATTGGTATAAAAGGCGGAGTGAATTGGGGGAGAAATCATCGTCTTCTTCCAACCATGAAAATTTCCCTTATCTTCCTTCTTCTCGTTATCGTCGCTGTTGCTTTCGCACACAGAGTAAGATTTGCCAAGTGATGATCAACTAACCAATTTCCCCGAACTGTTTCTAAGTTCATGTATGTGTTGTTCTTTTCATGTTTTTGATCAATAATTTCAGCGCCCCTCATGCAAGAAGTGCCAGGATTCGTCTTCCTCTTCGAGCTCCGACTCTGATGTGAGATCGATTTTAATTCTCCTTTAATCAGAACTCAAAAATCAATACTCAGGAGCACCGTCACCGTCCCTGCAGACGTCATCGTCACCGTCATCATCACCGTGACAGCAGCAGTGACAGTCACGATGACGATTGGCATCACCATCATCATCACCACAGACCTATCTTCAGACCCGTAAGAATGACTATGCAAAGATCATCCGGAAATGTTTGAATCAATTGATGAATCCGTCTATTCAGGTCTTCTTCCCTGCCTCTGCCCCTTCTTCCAACTACGGATCAGGCAACTCCTACTCTGCCCCCGCCGTTGCCCCTTCTAAGCCTTACTAAAGGGCCACTCCCCTATCACCCTATTTCTGATATTTTGTAGAGCTCTAAGTATGTTTCGTCAAAATACGGTACGCATCAATAAAGAAAAGATAATTTCATTGAATGTTTTCCCGCCGAATATTGATTATGTGATTTAGATGGTAGTACAGGATGAGTGGGAATCGATCGAAATCCATTGCATCAAATTTCACAATCGTAATTAATCGATATTTAGCGACACTAGTTGCACAACCACTACGACATTTCCTGTAAAACAATCCGTTGTTGCAATTCGATTAGTTCAATTAGTCCACAATGGTGAAAGCAAACCCTGTGAGATAAGCCATCCTAAAAATCGATGTCCAAAATTGATGAAAGCTTTGTTATTGCAACTTCTTCGTTTGCGTGATTGTCAAATTCCGCCAGAATCCACACATGTTCCGCAAACTTCATGAAACGACATCATTATCATCTCTAGACATCACCATCAGGATTTATCTTATGATCGGATCGATCTCCACTGAATGACCCCCTCCATTTCGATCGATGACGTTTGACAAAAATCTCACTAGTGTATTTGCTCTCGAGAATCAGATCAATCCTCAGAAAACATCATTTTCGGTCACGATGCCAAGGAATTTGCCCGCTCTGGATGGCATCGCCAGCAATAATTCCTATGTGATGGTGTGGGCAGAAGTTTGCTCCAATGGTCGAGTCTCTCTCCTTGTTGTGAGCCCCGGAGAGAACATGGACAAGAACTACTTCATCAATCACACACTGATGCGGCATTTCTCCCCTCGGGCAAGAGTCATTTCGGTCGGCGCTTTTGAACGATGCAGCAGGCCGGCGTACTCAGCGAAACGGCCGATCAAGTGGATTGAAGAAAAGATCAAGTGGATTGAAGAAAAGTCCACGACTACATCTCTCCAATGAATGCATCTCAGAGATCGCTATCGTCGTGTGAAAAACATCTTGAGACGATGAACAGTTGCGTGATATGGGTAGACCGACTGTCCTCTTCTCCACGCAGCAGGCGTTCTTTCCATTATTACTCCGTGATTTTCTTTGAGATAGAGACACATTGGACATAAGCATAAGACTCGTTCTTTTTCTCATAAATGTTTGCTGAAATCAGCCAATTCAGAAATCTTGAAATGCATTGTTTCAGTTTTTTTTTTAAAATTAAGCAGCTATAGAAACATTTTCCTTCAACATTACATGTACATACTAATTAGAAGCATCTAGACGTTTCATAGGAACCCATTGAAGCACAGTTTGTCTTCCTATTTGAACTTTCATGAAAAAAAAGAATCATTCATCAAATGGTCTGCAATCAGTGGCATTTTGGTTGGTATAAAAGAACAAATGAGAAGTCAGAAATCATCGTTCGATTCTTTGTTCTCCTTCCAACCATGAAGCTCTCCCTGATCTTCCTTCTTCTCGTTATCGTCGCCGTTGCTCTCGCAGGCAGAGTAAAATGCTTTATGTTTATTTAAGAATAGGTTGTTTTAGAGTTATCAGAACTTGAAATGACATGCAATATATTTTATACTTTTATGTACTTCTGTTGTTCTACTTCCAATTGGTCAATATTTTCAGCGTCGTCCTTGCAAGAAATGCGAGGTTTCTTCTTCCTCTTCTGATTCTGATGTAAGATTCCCTTCAGTCGTCTTCTTCCCTATTTAATGTCGTATTCTTTCAGGAGCACCGTCACCGTCCGTGCAAGAACAGACGTCACCGTCACCGTCATCATCACCGTGACAGCAGCAGTGACAGTCACGATGACGATTGGCATCACCATCATCATCACCACAGACCCAGCTTCAGACCCGTGAGAAAAAATTTATTAAACTGTTGCATAAAGATTGGCAAAAAAATGAATCCATTTGTTCAGGTCTTCTTTCCTGCTTCTGCCCCTTCTTCCAACTATGGATCAGGCAGTTCTTACTCTGCACCCGCTGCTGCCCCTTCGAAGCCTTACTAAAGGGCCTCCGATCGCCACAGTTTCTAATATTTTGTAGAGCTCATTTCTATTTAAAAATATTAATGTTCAATATTTATTGTTATATCTAGACGATAAAAGCTGAAATTTCAATATTTACTGTCAGATAAAGATGATACAAGCTTAATTGTGAATTAGATTTATTTATTGTTTTCAGAGAGAAAAAAATTTGAAGTTTGCCGTTCTTCTCTTAATTTGCTAATCGTTTCTGCAATTCTTACAAGTGAAAAATTGGTGCACTACGCGGTTCTGAATCGGGTTAATGGATTAGATATCGAAAATTTCCATCCTGACTTCATGGTTGACATCGAAGCGGTCGACTTCCTTCACAAATTTCTCCTCACCGCGTTCTGAATAGAGAAAATCGTTTAACCGGCCATCATATCTAAACAGAACTTCAAAGTCCTTGTAATCGGAAGACAGATCGAAGCCAGGGGAGAATATGAAGGATCGGCGTAAGAAGAGGTGATGATAAAATTCATTGTTTTCGGGCTAAAAAGTAAAATGATCGCAGAAAAATATAGGATAGACATCAGACGAATATATTATTAAAAAGCTGATTTTCATCTTAGAAATCCTAAAGTGGTTATTCATATTTTTTTGAAAATCATGTAATGGTTCAATTAGCCAATTGTACAAATTTAATCTTGCCTCTGTGAATGTTGTTGCTGCGAGAACAATCGGAGACGAGAGAAGTAGAAGAAATTTTTTTTTTCAAAAATGTCCTTTTCTAGTGGGTTTCATCATTGTTGCTCGTAATCGTTCCAATTACCTTATCGAAGAAGTTTCCATTACTCAACATTGAATCAGTTTTATTTGTGTCATCTTGATGAAACAAACATTATTCGGACGGAAATGCATTCAGTTATGCGTCGATTATTATTAGAAAATGCTAACGTCTGTCTTTCTGTCTGTCTGTTTGTCCCTTTTTTTCCTTCCGTCCGGTCACACTTTTTTCTCATTTTCCATTTCGCTTCAAATTCGCTCTATCTTCTCAGAACCTTTTGCATATGATAACTGACCAGAAAACCTTTCAAATTTTATAAAATTTAATTAACCAAATCTATAGCCAAGTGGGTTACGCGCTTGACTAGCAATCCGAGCGACGCAGGTTCGACCCCCGCCGCGGGCAAACCTTTTGCCGCATTTTTCGAAAGTGCCGCAAGTGCTCCTGGCACGTTTTAAAGTACCGTGAAACACGTTTTCACCTGTTTTGCCGAGTTTTAACGTGAAAAATCGAAAATTTTGAAAAGTTTCAAAATGATCCAGAAAGCGTAGGGGATCACTACAAAAGTGTTTTGCGATGTCGGAAACGTGTCTGAACGTGTTCTAACACGTTTTAACGTGAAAAATCGAAAAAGTCGAAAAGTTCCAAACTGATTCAGAAAGCGGTGGGGATCACAGGAAAAGTGTTTTGCGCTGCCAGAAACGTGTCTGAACGTGTTCTAACGTGTTTTAACGTGAAAAATCGAAAAATTCGAAAAGTTCCAAAACGATTCAGAAAGCGTAGGGGATCACAGGAAAAGTGTTTTGCGCTGCCAGAAACGTGTCTGAACGTGTTCTAACGTGTTTTAACGTGAAAAATCGAAAAGTTCCAAAATGATCCAGAAAGCGTAGGGGATCACTACAATAGTGTTTTGCGATGTCGGAAACGTGTCTGAACGTGTTCTAACACGTTTTAACGTGAAAAATCGAAAAAGTCGAAAAGTTCCAAACTGATTCAGAAAGCGGTGGGGATCACAGGAAAAGTGTTTTGCGCTGCCAGAAACGTGTCTGAACGTGTTCTAACGTGTTTTAACGTGAAAAATCGAAAAATTCGAAAAGTTCCAAAACGATTCAGAAAGCGTAGGGGATCACAGGAAAAGTGTTTTGCGATGTCAGAAACGTGTCTGAACGTGTTCTGACACGTTTTAATGTCAAAAATCGAAAAGTTCCAAAATGATCCAGAAAGCGTAGGGGATCACTACAATAGTGTTTTGCGATGTCGGAAACGTGTCTGAACGTGTTCTAACACGTTTTAACGTGAAAAATCGAAAAAGTCGAAAAGTTCCAAACTGATTCAGAAAGCGGTGGGGATCACAGGAAAAGTGTTTTGCGCTGCCAGAAACGTGTCTGAACGTGTTCTAACGTGTTTTAACGTGAAAAATCGAAAAATTCGAAAAGTTCCAAAACGATTCAGAAAGCGTAGGGGATCACAGGAAAAGTGTTTTGCGATGTCAGAAACGTGTCTGAACGTGTTCTAACACGTTTTAACGTGAAAAATCGAAAAAGTCAAAAAGTTCCAAACTGATTCAGAAAGCGGTGGGGATCACAGGAAAAGTGTTTTGCGATGTCAGAAACGTGTTTGAACGTGTTCTGACACGTTTTAACGTGAAAAATCGAAAATTTCGAAAAGTTCCAAAAAGATTCAGAGGGCGTAGGGAATCACAGGAAACATCTCTGAAAATGTTCTAAAAGTTCTGAACGCACTGTATACTGCGTTTCCGTTGTAAAAGGCTCGTGAGGCAGAGAGCGATCGAAAAAAGTTGCCACGGAGCCACGATGTGGCGTAGTGGCAACTTTTTTCGATCGCTCTCTGCCTCACGAGCCTTTTCCACCGGAATAAGCCACTACTCTTAGTAGCGATTAACATTCCCCAGCACACTGCGAGGTTTAATGTAGCCCGGTGCCGGCTACCGAGCTCCCCCTGGACCGAACCTGGAGCCAGCTACAGGGCGCCCCCTGGACCGTACCTGTAGCCACCTATCGAGCTCCCCCTGGACCGAACCTGGAGCCGGCTACAGGGCGCTCCCTGGACCGTACCTGGAGCCACCTATCGAGCTCCCCCTGGACCGAACCCGCACCCCGAACTATGCATAGAGCGTAGTGTACGAAAAAATCTCTTGAAATCCAGACAAGTATGTTCAAACTGTATTTACAAATCACGAAAATTAATATTCAAACATTTTTTCTTTCAAGAATGAAATTGAATGATTCATTTCATGTAGCCCAACCCTTCTTATAAAAGGTGAAATGGAAAGGAGAAATCATCATTCGGTTCTTCCATCTCCCTCAAAAATGAAACTGTCCCAAATATTCCTTCTTCTCGTTATCGTCGCTGTTGCTTTCGCACACAGAGTAAGATTTGCCAATTGATGATCAACCAACTATTTCCCCCCGAACTGTTTCTAAGTTCACGTATGTATTTTTCTTTTCACGTTTGGAATATTCAATATTTTCAGGGCCGCCCTTGCAAGAAATGCGAGGAGTCGTCTTCCTCTTCAAGCGCCGACTCGGATGTAATTTCCATTCCATTAAAATATATATATGCACTTTCTGAAAGGATTGAGATTCTGCATGATGAGTCCGTACTAACGAATAGATTTTTTTCTGAGATATGTTTCTAAATGTATGAAACATTAATTGTTATCATGAAAAATAGCAGGGATGTACTGAGGTTAAACACACTACGCTCTATGCGTACATTACGCTCTATGCGTACACTACGCTCTATGCGTAGTACTGGGTGCAGGTTTCGTCCAGGGGGGTTTTGGTAGCTCACTCCAGGTTCGGTCCAGGGGGGGGGGGGCTCGGTAGCCTGCTCCAGGTTCGGTCCAGGAGGAGCTCGGTAGCTTGCTTCAGGTATAGTCCAGGGGACCTCGGTAGCCGGTTCTAAGTACGGTCCAGGGAGAGCTTAGGATGTTGGGGGATGTTATTCGCTACAAAGGGTACTGCCTGTTTCCGATGCAAAAGGCTCGTGAGGCTGAGAGCGATCGAAAAAAGACTACGCCCGTGGCTCCGTAGCAACTTTTTTCGATCGCTCTCAGCCTCACGAGCCTTTCTCAACGGAAACGCAGGATACCGTATGTTAATTTCCCTGGCGTGTCCGAACACGTTTCTGACATCAATCAATCATTTATCATGCCAAAAAACTTGATTGAATTAAAGTAATGTGTAGTATTTGAAGCAACATGAAAATTTTCGATGTCACGACTAGGTGACAAAGACAATGTGCGAGTGAGAGAAGTGCAGTAAGTGAAAGGTGTACAATACTGGTTCAATAATATGGTTCGTAATCTATCGGGATAACTAATCGGCATCTAGTCATAAATGAGTCGCTATTACATGATAATATAATATGATTGGGGAGAGAATTCCACAAGGATACAACGCGATTGACTAGGAAGTGGTGATAGAAACTAGAATTTGAACGAAATTTGTGCAGTTGAAACACATTATTACGTCTAGCACGAGGAGGGGCAATACAAAGAAAGCGGGGCAGGCCAATGTCAACGTCATTATGAACAACTCGGTAGATGAATGATAAGTCTATCAAAGTGCGGCGATATTCTAATGGTTCGAGTTTGAATAGCCTTAGTCTATCTGGGTAGGAACGATACAGTAAGCCACATGTGTGCAATGCGCGTTCAGAGAAATTGCGTTGTACTTTTTCTATATCGAAGCATGTTTCGCGAGAACGTGGGGACCAGAGTTCGGAGCACATCGCAAAATACTTTTCCCGCGATTCTCCACGCTCCCCGATTCATTTGAGAGCTTTTCGAAATTTACGTTTTTTCTCACGTTGAAACATGTTAGAACACGTTCTAACACGTTTCTGACATCGCAAAACACTTTTCCTGTGATCCCCTACGCTCTGCGCATCAATTGGAAACTTTTCGAAATTTTCGAATTTTCACGTTACTCGGCAAAACAGGTGAAAACGTGTTTCACGATACTCAAAAACGTGTCAGGTCGCTATCTGGCACTTGCGAAAAATGCGGCAAAAGATTTGCCCGCGGCGGGGGTCGAACCTGGGGGTCTCGGATTCAAAGTCTGGCGCGTTATCCACTTGGCTATGAAATTAGCGGATTTTTTATATTAAAATTTCGAAATGTTTTCTGAGCAGTTATCATATGCAAAAGGTTCTGAGAAGATTGCGCAAATTTGAAGCGATTTATGGTGAAAATGGAAAAATGTCCGTCACGCTGCAACAAAAAAAACATACAGACAGACAGACAGACAGACAGACACAATCATTTCCTCTAAGTGGAGGAATCGGAAACCCTTAGATATATCTTCTGAAAGCTGGCGGCGAAAGGAGCATATTTCTTGTTGTAAGTTGTCCAATAGCTCGTAGCTGGCAGAACAGTTATATTACATATTCGGAATATGCATAAAAAAACGATAAATATTTCGGGGGGAAACCTGCTCGTTTCTACAAAAGTTACCCCAGATGTTGGTAATTCCTATTATAATATTAATTGATGATAATTTTAGCTTCACGACCAATTCCTTTTCTATTATAGTTCTCTATCACACTCACATGGCAGATATCAAAAAGTATCCAGGTATATAGGGTAGCCAATAAAAAGAATAAATACGTTTAATATCGAACAAATTATATGCAGATTTTTCCCATCATTTTGCTGCATCTTTTGGTAAGAACAACGTTCGCCTCCAATCTCAAAAGCTGTACATGTGAAACATATCAATAAAATAATAAATTAAATGTACAAACTTGGTGTTCTGAGAAAATATTTTTGGAAATATGAAAATGAAAAAAATTAAATAGTTCGAAATTCGAACTTTAACTAAAACATTATTCCTCTGAATTGTTTTGACTAAATCATAGTGGAAATTTTTAAATTATTTATCTAGATATCGAAAAACACGTGTTTACAACAAAACACGAGTCATAACTAACAGTTACTTTCAGCTTTTTTCCAATCAGTGTGTAGCGTGCGTAAATCATATTATAAATTTCCCATCTACTGTTAATGATGGCTTACATGTATTTTACGATATGTGGTTAATTAATAAATTATTTCCACCGTGATTTGGACAAAAAATCAGAGCAATTCTGTTTTATAAGGGTGTCCCAAAAGTTTTGCGACTGTTTTCTTTTTTCAGTTATTTCTCACCGCTGCTTTTCTCGATGGGAGCTATGTATAGTTACGATGAGGACAAATTCTCATTATATGTTTAAAACTGTCACTTCAACTGTAGACCCTCGATTACGATCGCGCAATTACGCTTAATGAACAGGACTCAGACCACGAAAATCATGATTTCTCAGAATTTCCTATTAGAAGCGGTGTGAAAATTCCATTTTCGCTGCAATCAAGTTCAAGAAAGATTGCGCGTAATCGTGCGAAGTTGCAATACATTTCGTCATCCCTACGCAATTTTAGGTTTCCCACGTAAAACAAATTTTTTGAAAATCGATTCACAATCTATCTGTAAATTTTTCTAGTAATTAATAATGAAGTATAAGCCATATATTGAACAAATTCCAACGGCTTCAGATAATTAAAAATGTTTAAAATATTCAACCTGCTGCTTCAAGAGTTTTTGAAAGAGAATTTTTATTTCTTTTGTATATTTACGGATTCCGCCGTTTTGTGCTTTATTTAAGTTATTACTGAACACACTCTCTACGCTACAATAATATTAGGTATTTGTTCGCTTCCACATTCATCTAGATTTAACGTTTCGAAAATGGGATTGTACAATTGGCATTTTTGAACAGTCGCTAATATTGCGTCATTACTACGACATAGCAGGCCGGGTAGCGCAGTGGTGGTGTGCTAGAATGCGAATCAAATGGTCACAAGTTCGTACCTGCAGATTCACCCAACCAAGGGGATAAGAAATGTTGCGAGTGATTGGTAAATCACGATCCAAACATGCCTGTTTTTGCCGAATTTTTTTTCATTGAATTTTTACCCCCTGCCAATATTGGCGCATTTTCAGAAATCTCAAAAAGTGATTTTTTTTCAATGAAAAAAATTCGGCAAAAAAATTTGGCAACCAATGGGAATCGAACCAGTGACCTTCGGATTAAAGTTCTAGACCACTAGTGCATCGACCATGCGGATGCCGCGTGTGTACACGCGTTCCGCGCGCGTGAAATTCTTGTTAATGCTTATAAAACAACTTTCCACGGGGTCAACTACCTCATGTTATACACCAAAATGATCTGAAAAATGTGCTCTTTGAACTCGTACCCGGATCGGCCGCGATAGGGCTTGAGTCAAAAATCGACTTTTTCTCCGTAACGAAAAATCTTAATGATGTGGCATTAGCGCCATTTGATAGAGCGCGAAATTCTGATTGAAATGTTTAGTTTTCCCGCTATTTTGACGAGTTTCTGAGAAGTTATTATCGAAAAACGCGTTTTCCGCCCAAAGTGCGCGGCGCCATAACGGCGCCCAACGACGTCCTATTGCGAAATCGATGACGCCAGCGTGTTCAGCATCGAAAGTTACCCCTGGGACCATTTTTTCAGCGAATTCTATTTTTGACCTGTTCCCGACCCTTGTTGATCCTAACGCAAACGGCGTCATATCACTATGGATGAATATGTGGATGCACGGTTTGTAGTTCGTATGAAATCTTTGAAAGCCCAAAAGTCGCAAAACTTTTGGGACACCCTTATAATAATTAAAGTTCAAATTTCGAATTTTTTTTTATTTTTATATTTCCAAAAATATTTTCTCAGAACACCAAATTTCTACATTTAATTCATTATTTTATTGATATCATGTGCATTACTGCTTTTGAGATAGAATACGAGATTTTTTCGATTTTAAACTCATTTATCACTTATATTAGCAAGCTTGCATATCTGGATACTGTTGATATCCATCGCGTCAGTGTGATAGAGCCCTATAATAAATGAACTGAGACGTAAAGATGATATTATCATCAATTCATTTCAGGAAGTACCAGCATCTAGGTTAACTTTTTATTCCAAACGAACATGTTTCGCCTCGAAATATTTATCGAAAAAATTACTGATATAGTAGTTTTTTATGCAGATTCCTAAAGTGTAACAAAAAGTGTCGCTGCGGTGGAACTTTTTATAATAAAAAAGTTTAAATGATTTGACTTACCGTAACTTTTTTCAGCTGCGAGCTATCCGAAAACTTAAAAAATTAAGATGCTCCTCTCGGCGTCAGCTTTCAGAAAATATAGCTGTCTAAGAGTTTCCGTTTTTCCTGAAAAAAAATGGAAATTTGTTTTTTGTCCCATATACTTTGAAACATATCTCAGTGGGGCTCATTTTTACGTCGATTTTCGGACTCTACGCATGATCGAGATCTATCAATCGAGATCTTTTTAATCCTCAAAATTTTTGCCGAAAGAATTGTGCCGAAAGGGGATTTTTCCTACAATCTCTCGTGATACCTCTCTTGAGGAGCATCATCACCGTCCTCATCACCGTGACGAAGACGATTGGCATAACCACCATCGTCGACATAGAAGACCGGTATGTTTTTATTCCATACTCCATCATAGCAACCATATTGCAGAAAAATATTGTGATATTTGAAATTGCGCAAGTCTTCCCTTTCTCTGCCCCTTCTTCCAACAATGGACATCGCAACTCCTACACTGCTCCGGCTGCTGCACCTTCCAAGCCATACTGAATTAACATTCCTATATCATATTATCATCAATTAGTAATCATAAACAATATTTAATTTAATTGGAATTGCTATTTATCGGCCGACTATGACTCGTCAAATATAGATGATACAAGATAAATTTGGATATGATTACTTTATCAAAAAGGTCAAATTTATTTAAGTGTCCTTATTCTCTATCTTCTAAAATTCCTCTTCGCTGAGAATCTCACGTACCTTACCGGCCTTAATCAGCGATTATTAGTTAAATATCGAGAGTTTGGGGACCTCGGGCTCACCTCGGGGAATAGGTCCTCCACCTCAGTTAAGGCAGGGATGGTCTCAACGGGGAGAGACTCAACAACAGGGTTCTGAAGTAATACACGCATAATCGATTCCCATGTTGCTCCCGATCTACCGTCCCTTCTATATACTTTTAAAAAAACTGATTAAAATATGAATTCTTTGGACGAAACGCATACTTTCAAGAACTATGGACCCTAACTATGGTTGGAAACAAGCGAGCTTATATTTTATCAAAAATGTGATAAATAAATAAAACTTTGCTCGTTTTATAGTGGATTTCATCCTTGTTGTTTGCCATCGTTCCAATTATCTTAACAAGGAATTTAGCTTTGTTCAACGTTGATTCAGTTATGCTTTTTGTCATCCCGATCCAACAATCAATCTTCCAGGCCAATTATTTTAGCGTCTTGAACATCGTATTATTTTGTCTTTTTTGCAAAAGCTTTTTTTCTATTTTTTATAGGGGATTTCAAGTTGAGTGACAGGAGAAGATAAGTTCTTATCATTAACTTTTTTTAAATGAAAAGTGTAGGTGCAGCTAAGGCGTTGCCGGATCCGATGTCGAAAGAAGGGGCAGAAGGACCTAATCAAATTTCTTTAGTAGTTGAAAAAACAATACCGATGCTTAGGTCATATAATACGTATACTTCAAAATCAGAAAAACGAAGAATCTAGACACGTATTATTTTATCAGTTACATTTTATTCAGCTACGGAAATATACACTTTTTCATCTACAGCTGCTAGATATTTCTCTCCGAACACGTCTCCGGTAAAGCACAATGTGTCTTCCTATTTGATATTTCATGGCCAAAATTGAATCATTAATTAAATGACCGGCAATCGCAAGTGGCCTTTCGATTAGTATAAAAGGGAATAGGAAATCAGAAATCATCATTCGATTCTTTGTTTTTTCATCGAACCATGAAACTTTCCCTGATCTTCCTTCTTCTCGTTATCCTCGCCGTTGCTCTCGCAGGCAGAGTGAGATTTATCTTTTCAGATACTAGCTTTTTTCATTTTTCAAATGATATGGAATTGAAAATATTTACAGTTTCATAATGTCCTTTTCTCAATCGACATGATCAACAATTTCAGCGCCGCCCGTGCAAGAAATGCGAAGTGTCTTCTTCCTCGTCCGAATCTCATGTGAGATCCTGTTCACTTCTCCCTATACTCAATTTGATGACGTATTCTTGCAGGAGCACTGTCACCGTCCGTGCAAGAACAGACGTCATCGTCACCGTCATCATCACCGTGACAGCAGCAGTGACAGTCACGATGACGATTGGCATCACCACCACAGACCCAGCTTCAGACCGGTAATACTCACAACATTATTGAATCCTTCTTATAAAGTATATTGCAGAAAACAACCGATAATGATACTTGAATTTGATCAGGTCTTCTTCCCTGCCTCTGCCCCTTCTTCCAACTACGGATCCGGCAACTCTTACACTGCTCCGGCCGCCGCACCTTCCAAGCCTTACTAAATTAGCATTCATTTTTCCCGATTTCTGTTATTATATTGGCATGTAATACTCTGTAATAAACACTGTGTAGGCGCGTACATCTTTAATTAGCTTGGCAATGCTATTTTTTCGACAGACGATGGATCGCTAACTCTAGAAGATACAAGCTGAATTTGGATGAGGTTAGTATGACGGAATCTTGGTGTTTTTGCTGTCCTCAGTACTTCTCGCTGAGAATCTTATGTTCCTTGCCAGGCTGAATTACTGAATATTAATTAATTATCTAGAATGAATGGTCTCACCTCGGGGTATAGGCCTAATGAGCTGATCTCCCCCTCAGTAATAGTCGGGACTTCTACCTCACTATCGGCCTAAATAATTTTTTTAGTTCGTATATTCGATAATATTGTCTAAGCAATACTCCAAAGTCTATGTAGTCGGACGATAGAGCGTCGATAGAAGTAGATAGTGAAGAAGCGGAGAAAGAAGGGTCCGTTTGCGAGGGATCAGTCTACAATATTAATATTTAGAATCAGGAAATGATTTAATTCACCGTTTTCAGATAAAATATCGTATTCGTAGAAGAAATTAATGGGAGAAGACATAAGAGGAAGATATCGTAAAAGACAACTTAGAAACCTGAAGTGCTAATTCCAGCTTCTCTCAATTACATGGTTTAGGTAACACAACTGATATCTTCATTAGCAAATCTCAAACAACTCACGCTTACATGTTTGGGTCTTCTTGCTGCGAGAACAAGCGATGCCGAGAGTAGAAAAAGAAATGCTAGTGCTTTCATCATTTTGAGAAATGTGATAGATGAATTAATGTTTTGCTCGTTTTATAGTGGGCTCACCATTGTGGCCCATTCATCCTACAATTAAAGCTTTAAAGAATTTTTTTACTCAACTCTGCGTCAGTTATGTTTGTGTCACACAACCAATTATCGGGCTAAAAGCAATACATGCTATTCCAATTAGCGATAATGAGGGATGCCGACAATAAGGAACTTAGCGTCACCAAACTAAAAAAAGGTAGATCAATAAACAACATAAACTCCGAATATAGCAGTTTTTTTAAAAAATGTAGCCAGCACATATAATAGTGCTATAATATTTCTGATAATTATATCGCATTGAATCATAGATTTGACTGATTGACAAATTGATGAGGTTGTTTCACAAGTGACCCAATCTACTATGGAATCATTCCTCTCCGGCCCTCTTAGTCCTCTCGAAAAGAAGGTTCCCGGCCTTTCCTCTCCCTTTTCATCCTCGTGTGCCAACATTCCTCCGATTCCTTTGCAACTTGCATCCGTGTAATCACAAATGGTCACTCTCCTTTCATCGCACTTTCAGAATCTGGTTGCATCAATATTGGTGTCTGCGTAATTGCATCTTTTAGATGCACGAATGCCTTCTCATGGACATTTGTCCACAACCACTTTTCAGCACTCGAAGAGAGACGATGTCGAGGACCCGCGATTTGAGCAAATCCCTTGATGAATCTCCTGTAGTAACTCGCCATTCCAATGAAGAAGAAGAGGAAAGATACCTAAGAGGAAGTATAAGAAGATAAATTACTATCGTGAACCAACTCAAATTTCCGTTCCGCTTGAAATAATATGTTTCCATCATTTCAATTACGCTATTTATCTGGCAATAGATTCCACCGTACTTGTTTATTATTTCGTTTCGGCCTACGGGCATTTTCGCTAGCTATTTCTCCTAATTTCGTCAGCTTTTCGCGGTTGTTCGGTTTTTTTTCTTTTCGCGGTTGTAAACGGATCAGTACTATTTTGGCCCTAAACGTAAAGCTTCCTCCGTTTTGAAACGTCCTGAAGTCCAACTAACAAGTGTCTGGAGAGACCACAAGACAAGGTGCAAATCGGGCGTTGATCTACTCTAGCTTGACTTCTCACTGACATTTTCCGTTGGTGCGAAGTACACTTCTAAGAGAAATTTGTATGTGCCCATTGACATATCATCATTACCTCAGAACCATCTTCAACAGTTGCATAAAATGTCCCAAGTTGAGAGAAATTTTATGCAACTTTTGATGCGAACGGAAGACAGTGCTTCATACTGTCTTTCTCACTTGCGAACAAGTACAATCATCAGGTATTCCCGGGGATAATCTCATTCTTTATCAGGTACGACTGATAATTGTAGCGTATTACAGCGTGATTACATTGAAATAGAGTGCTAGGAATTGATTATTTTTAATATGGCTTGGAAGGGGCAGCGGGAGCAGAGTAGGAGTTGCCGGATCCGTAAGAAGGGGCAGAGGCAGGGAAGAAGACCTAAACAGATTACAATTTCACAATCTTCTTTGTCTATATTATTCTTTCTATGACTGGATTTAAACTCGATAGTTGTACCGGTCTGAAGCTGGGTCTGTGGTGGTGATGATGGTGATGCCAATCGTCATCGTGACTGTCACTGCTGCTGTCACGATGATGATGACGGTGACGGTGACGTCTGCAGGGACGGTGACGGTGCTCCTGCATATCGATTTATTCTTTATTGGTGTACCAAATGAAGCGGAAATGATCGTACATCAGACTCAGAGCTTGAAGAGGAAGACGACTCCTGGCACTTCTTGCAAGGGCGGCCCTTAAATTATTGATTATTCCAAACATGAAGGGAACAACATATATTCTAAGATAAATTGTGTGCAGCTTTGGAGCAAAGGACAATTTCATCGTCAATTAAAGGTAAGTCTTACTCTGTGTGCGAAAGCAACGGCGACGATAACGAGAAGAAGGAAGATGAGGGAAAGTTTCATGATTGGAAGGAGAACAAAGAACCGAATAATGATTTTTCATTTTCCCTTCTTCTTTTTATACATACCGAAAGGCCACTAGTCATTTAATGAACCACTTAATGAATGGTTGAACTTCTTCCGCGCTCGATGACTCAACACCGGGAATCTTAGTAAAATTAGATCTCCGATCAGGAAGAGCAAATCTCATTGATTTAAAATGTTTGAATTTGTCGCCACTACTCAAAATTGTTGGTCATTCCTGCCATTTTCGATCAATAGTTCTTAGTGACTCTTCCGGCCTCTCTGTCTGCCTCTTTAGATGTCTCGACGTACTCTTATCAAGCCGGGTCACGGCCTTTCTCGCACTGTCTCACTAGACTCGACGCGTCCTTATCATAACACGGAGACACCCAAACACGTATCACGAAATAGGTCCGACTACCCATTACATTCTATAACCGAGAATCGAGAGAATATAACTACTATCAAACATCAAATTCATCTCACATTCAAGAAGCCTTACGCTTCAGAAATAAATTTGCTGAATCGTGAAGAAATGTCCATTATTTGGACGCTGAATTCCGATTAGAATGTCATTGTCAATAGTTGACAGTCAAAAGTCAGCGCCATTTGTGCTATCAATCGCACTCTAGCCCTTCTTATCTTTATGAGCAAGTGGGCGTCTTCTCCCTCTGCGTCGATCATTCCGTACCGGTTCTGTGCTTCCCTGCCAATTCCCATCGGATCTTCTACCGTATCTCTCCTCAAAGATGGTTCTTCCCGGAGTGAGTGTCAACATAAACAACAACCATGGCAATTAAATTAAATTATATTTTTTATTCCACCCAATGGTTCATTAAAAAATGGTAGCTTCGTATGACGGCGGTTTTGCAGTATACAATTCATTGATGTAGATCGACATCGCGAGTGTTTTCCTAAACAAACTTATTTGAGACTGTGATGATCTTCACTTGTCTGGCTGTCGGATTGATCGGATCAACGGCTCTGTGGATCTATATTGAGATCCCTAAGAATGAAGAGATCTGCACCCAGGTATGGTATTATTGATTCACAAAAACTCTTCAAAATTCAAAACATGATCCGCTACTAAACAAAAGATATGGCTGTGAGAGAGCATGACAAAGCAAGAGACACGCCGAGGTACAGAAAGAGAGTACACGCATCAAGAGTCAATTTTTGAACGTACCTATTTTTTTTTTAAATTTAAAATTCCTAATCTCGTTTCAAATCTAAATTGTCAATAATCAATATTGAGGAGCGACTCGTGGGACACATTAGTGTAACCATCGATGGATTTAACTACTCTCGAACATGGCACTGCGATCACCATTGCAAGATCGGTGGTCAGCATTCAAACAAATTCTAGAAAAAAAATTCAAGCTGTAGCCTTATTTGTTGTAGATGGCTGCTCCTGCCAAAGACGGATCAAGCTGTACCTGGACGACTTAGAGCACATAACCTTCAAGGTGATTCTTCTAGATTATCACTTACTTTTCTCAACCAAATAGTGTATCCTGCGTTATTTCAGTTCGATCCACTCTTCGGAATTCATCTCGTCCATCGAGATCTCATGTACAATAGACCGCCATACCAACAGATCCATGTGAGTCTAACCAAGTTTAGACGATTACTCTTATGCTGCAGCTGACTTGCCCTATCTAGCAAGGTTGTTTATTGCTGTAAATCGCTTGGCAGGACCTTAATAATGCAATCACACTGCACAGAAATTTTCTAACAAAATAGAAGGCAATTTAGAAAAAAAAACATAAAATAATACAATAAAAAGAATTAACAATATCTCTAGACCGCCCGCATCCTCATCGATGATCCTTATCTCAACATTGGGAATACTCGTCAACGCTCGCACAGTCGACTCTACCAACTCGGAAAGGGAGAGGAAGGATTCCCACTCAAGAAGAAACCGATCGTTCTGGAATGGGTAACTATCCCTTCCTAATAATAGTTTTCCCTTTCCTCGACGATTCTATGATTCTCAAATAATGGAAAGGAAAAGGAGGACTGGGATCTAAATGAACATGATAATGGAGGAGTGAATTAAGTTATTGACTGATTCTCAATCACACTCAGAATGACTACTACAACCCATCGAAAGATCGAACCGGCGACTTCACGAATGGATATGTTCACATTCAACACGTATCACAGGTATTTTACTTGATATTATTCCCTCTTAATTTCGAAATATCGAATAAAATGTGAGTACAGTAAGAACTTTGCAGGAGTTGGTGGATGACAGAATCAATTGCGAAGATGTCGGAAAGAAAGAGTCCGTCAAACTTCCATGAGCCATCTCTCCTTCCTCCTCCATCAATCGATATCCCTCTATCCACTCTACCATAGTTTCAATTCGCTCTTTGTCATTGAGAACTTGATCCGTCTGTTTCCCATACAAGTAATCCAGCCTCGTCCCAGTTGTCATCATTGATCGCAGTCTCATTATCGATTCCATCCTCTGTCACTGATTCAAATTCAACTACACTTATTTCACCGTCATTGAGCTACATTTTTTTCGCACTAGACCATTCCACCGTACATTCTCACTATGATCGTCCGGTTCCAACATGCTCATCGATAAAACTGCAATTCTCACAGTTCCTGAGGATGAAATCCACTAAGGGTGGGGCTCTAATCACACGAAAGACCTGGGGGTCGATGCCTACAGATATGCCACCCACAGTGGAGTGAATAAGCCCTTCCCTGTAGAGTCAACTGCTAGCAATAAATATGCAAATATTTTCGAGAGTTCTTTCCTGAGCACAAATTTGGTAAACTGAAAGACTGCAATATACTGACTCTCCTTATAACACCTTTCATCACAACCATTTAATTATTCAAAGCGCATGAAAGGTTGTTTTGATCATTATAGGCTTATGACTTCTTCAAAATATATTAAAGCTTGCACCCATGTTCAACTTGGATCTTCTCCCCATTCTCCAGTCTTATTCTTATCTATCGATTTCTCTCTCATGCACGAGCTCTTCTTTCACGGTCTTTTCGAATAGTCGAGAAACATTTTATGCGATTTTCAGACAGATCTTTTCCACGCGCGTGATAAAGGTTTCATTCAATCCTCTTTTTTAAATATGCATGCTATGGTTATATATTGGATTTTAAAATTTCTTGATGTACTAAATGGCTCGACATGGATAAAGTACAGATTTCCGAATTGGAGTTTCAAACTGTGGTGCCAGTATCATCATTTCCCAAATTTCTTCTTGTTATCAGCTGTCATCAACTATTCTTCGGTTCTTGAGCGTCATGCAGTATTATCGGCATAAGAAAAAAACGACTTCGGATTTATTGGGCTCGATGACACTGCCATAAAGATTATGGATTCTGTGCAGAGTACACTATCGATTATTAGTGCCATTTTGGAGAACTGCATGAAATACTGTAGACAGAAAATGTGGCAGGGCTACGTTTAGAGCATCGATCGATTGTCTGACAGGAGAGCAAAAAATTTACGCTTGTCAACGTAAATCATATGTATTCCAGTTCAATTCGGCCTTTACTTTTTTCTCCTCATTGTCAAAGAGCTTAACAAGCTATTCTATCTAAAAGGAAGTGCATCAGATCTTAAATCCCTTGTGACAAAGTCTGCTCTTCTCCCCAATCATCGTTAGTCTTCTTCTTATCTCAAGACAACCCTCGCACACATTAGTCCTTCCCCGGCGTCCTTATCGGGCAATAAAAAATGGCGGGAGGGAAGGTTTCATGTCACCATCAGATTGATCTTTTGCCCGCACAAGACACAAAGTAAATCGATGGAATTGAAAAGTAATGGAAAACTCATAAACAGGTAGTGACAACTAAAATGGGCACATGGTACTCCGATTCTTTCCATTGTAATTCGTAGTAGAAGCTAAAGAAGTATCCGCGAACATCGATGCCAGCATGTTCGATATGCATTTCACACACTTTTCAAAACGTAAAAATGAATAGCCATACTTCTTGAATACGTCCACCGTTATATTTGTTCAGTTATAAACAGCTTCTGAAAGAGTTTTCTAAGAAACTTGCTTCAAAACAAAAGGGTCGAATGAAAATCGCTTTTGTTTTGAAACGGTTTGAGTTGAATTCTAGGAATGCTCTCCAAAAATAATTCTTCTTTTAGATACCCACAAAACGAATTCAACGGAGAACAAAAATCGGCTCCTAAAAAGGTGTAGCAATAGGATCAATACAACTTCAGGATGTACTAATTGTACACGAATGATTAATGCCGATCGATTGACCTTAGCAGACCCGCACTTTTTTGCACACATACGCGCTTTTTATCAGCAATAATTACTCTCTTAATCCACATTCTACCGAAGTATCGTCGAGAATGGGCGCCGTCGTGGTAAGCTTTTTTGCTTTGTCGATCTATTTTCATCATCCTTACGGACTCGATTGAATTATCAATAATGATTTGAGTGGGTTGTGTTGCTGGGAATTCTGGGAGGGTCACTCCTCATTTCCGTGACGTATCTGTGGAAACCACTGGAGAGGATTGACCACAATTGCTACCAAGTATGACATTATCACTGTCGGATATCAAATATATCATTGATTGGTATCAGGAGAGAATCACCGGACACATTCGAGTTGCGGTCGAAGGATTCGAATACACTCGCGACCTGACGTGCGACGAATTTTGCAAATATGAAGGTTATATTTGATCGTCTACAATGATAAAGGGAAAAGTTCAGTGGCCTGTTCCTGCAAGAGAAAACTCAAACTTTTCTTCGACGGCCTCGAGGAACTGGCAATTGCGGTCAGTTTGAACGGGCTTCTTGACAGAATCAATCGATAGTTGCAGTACGACCCCCGATTTCCCTCCCTCAAAGGCAAGTTCGACATTCTTTACAATCGTCTCCCCGAGTCGAAGTTCCATGTAAGTCTTGAATATACGATTTCTGATTAACAAGTTGATCGTTTTATCAGAATCTTCGTGTAACCATCGATGACCCTGTCATGAGAAAAGGTAAGATTTTCTCCAGGAGTTTCCGCCTCGGACTGCTCACACTTGGATTTCCAGTTGGGGCTCTAACAGAGTTGAAATGGGTGAGAATTATGTTCGGTAGATCTCTCAGTCCACGTCGAAATTTATCGACCGTAAATAGTAGTTTTAAATGCCTGCAGAATGACCCTTCTACGTCGAATAATGCTGACAACTGGACAGACGGAACCGTGACGGTCGAACATGTCGCTCAGGTGGGATTCAACTTATATCATTCATCGATTCACAACAGATTCTTTGATATAGTTGTATTTAATTATATTGCAAAGTAGAAGTGATGACACGTTTTATATATTACAGAAGGGATCGAGAAGCGTCATTAAATGCTCCGAACGCGGTAATGTGGACTCAGAAACAATTTTCGTCTCTCTCTAGCGGAATAGAATGTCTTCTTCGTCGTTCATTGTAACCATTTCTATGTAACCACTTCACACTCGACCACATTTTGTCCGCCCTGAAAGCAGACGAAACTCACAAATATACATTAATCGATAATACTGCTAGTCAAATCTGTACTTGTGCTTCTAACTACAATGTGCCGATTGTCACACTTTTCGTCAGCCGATAAAAGAGTGGCGCCAGCTTTATCATTCTTAGAACATCACGCACGGGACTTTATTACTTTTTGATAAGCATCTCTCTGCCTGACACTTCAATATTGATTGGTGCGAAGGATTATGGAGAAAATTTAATGTGAAATGTCATACTCTTCTACGTGTGAGAGGACACGATCGATAATGATAATTGCAACAAAAGACGAGAAGAACTACCAATCGGGCCTTCATTGCAAACTGCAAAAGAACGTGCAGACAAAAAACGGAGTGTGTTATTGATGACGCAATCTGGTTTCTTGGTCTCACGATGAGAGGGGAGAGGAGTAATCGCTCAGGGGGGGGGGGGGGCAACCTGGGGGTCGGCGCTATCAGTGGCGTCCCACAGGCTAGACACGCACGATGTTACGTGTGATGAGACAATACTACTTGATCGAGCATTCACCTGTTGATCAGCTTCTCCTGGCTCAGTTTCCATTTATTCCGGGCACAACAGTCTCAAAATTTATAACTAAACTATTCAAATTTATACCGTTCTTCTTTGCTATTCCACTGTAGAATTGATAATATATCATAGAGATTGCTCTCATCACGGACTGTGCTTTGGATCTTATCAGTGTTTGCGACCTTTCTCAACAGTGGGAGGAGCGATCATCACTCAGTTTGTGATAACAGGGGCGAGATACTGTGTGGAATGAAGAGACGATCACCGAAAGAGAAGTGCGCCCAGTATAAATTGAGATAATGGCTTGATTAACCATTCGGCAATTACTTCTCTTGATTGGCTTACTGTTACTTTATCAGGCTCCTCTACCGTAGGAAGGAGTTCTCGACAGCACCATGGCCGTACCATTCGTCGTCGCCGGAGTTCCGTGGGTCGGAATATTGGTCAGTGAACTCTCATTGTGCGTGTATTAGTTTGAGAACTAGGCTCATAATATTATCATTTCGCTGCGCACAGTTTTGTACTTCTTTTGCAATTACATTTTTCACGTATACTTGTCTACTGTTTGTCTACTGTCGAGGCCCTCTCCCAGGGAACGACTAGGACAAGAGCCGAAACTCTGATCACCATTTTCTTAGGCTGATTTCTCTCTCTTTTCAATTGTCTTCAAGCAATTCCTTTAAACACAGTTTCACATAGTATTGGTGTTGTCCATGTCTTTGACGAGTGCCCATCATGAAAATGCTATTGCAGATATTCACTGGTTTTCTCATTGGTTTTTTCGCGGTTCCCTTTCTTCCCACTGGTATGTTCTACGGAGTCTACAAGGGAGTCACTGGAATCAATTCATGGGTCAAGGGCGATCTCCACTGCTGGGATGTAAGTTTATTTCAGCATAAACTAGCGAATGGAATAGGGTGGAAGTGTAGAACGGCACTGTCGCAAGGAGCAAGAACAGACAGTGTCAATAGAAGCTATTGAGGGAAACTTCAGCGTAGCATTCGTTAGGTTCACAATCCAAAGAATGATAGAAAATCATTCCCGATGCATCCTCAACGATTACAGCATCGACTGAAAGGGAGCTTGACGGTCTACGTCGATGGCTTCAAGTACTGGCACAATCAAATGGACGAGTTCGAAGATAGATGTCTCGGCGCCAGGTCGCGCGGAGGTAAGAGCACATTTTAATGTTTTTCTTATATAATTTATGCTCCTTTAGATTTCAATGCGTGCAACAAAAACATTCACATAACGCTGGACGATCAGGAAAATTTCAAATTTCCGGTTGGTCTATTTAGATTGTTCGTCGATTAATCGGTTACTTGAAGGTCAATGTTGTCATGGGAATCACTACGCTCACCAAGAAGATCATTGCTTTCGATCGAAAATACGAAGATGATTTCAAAGTAAGGAAATAATAAATAAACAAGCCCCGTTTACAGTTTAAATTGTATTTTGTGAAATAGCAAAAATCTTACGGGATGTTTGACTGTGTTGTGAGCTAAAAGAGTTAATATCAGATTTTTGCTCGGATCACTGTAATCCTCTTACATTATCAGTCGGTCAACATAACTCTCTACAACACGGACGGATTGAGGTATCATCGCAAGATCTATCTCCTCTCGCCGATTATTGGTGGAAAGGGAAACGGAGACGCCTACTGGGTTTGTTTCTTCAATCATTAATCATGCTAAAATTATATTGATTGCAGAAAATATATGAAATATTTCAGGGAATAACAAGTGCAGATAAATAGTGTAGTGAAGACTATACAATTTAAAGAATAGTCCTCGTTAATTTTGATGTGCTATTCACTCAATAATTAAGTCTACGTACGCTGGGGGGTTATTTCTATGAAGTGTCAATAGCCGAATTACAGACTTCTTCTAAGGCTTGTCAACCGGGAAAAAGTGATATCTGCCTCACAACTTACGGACACATCAATTTTGCCGTTCGCGAAAAGGTATTATAATATAAATAGTCACACAATCAAACACCTCGAATAATGTGAATTCCTAAATCTGCGAAAATAAAACTCTTTTGAGGAGGAATCATGGAATCGCATTGACTGTCCAGACAAGGCCTGGTACAAGTTCTGGCAATACTGAACTGAATGTCATACGGACACTACCTGAACATCGATTCTTACTGGCCCTATAAATCTGCCTCAATATACTGTCTCTCTGTACTTTCTGCTCTCCATTTCGCAAAGCACTTATCGAATTATCGTAGTGTACATATTCTAGCAATACAATGAACTGTACGCTTATTCTACGAATAAAGCACGTGTCATTGAATTTGTGTTCACATGCACACGATGTTCAATAGATAATTTTTCAATCGCATTTGCACTAACGAACATCCCGATACCTCTATTATCTCTATTATTATCTATTATCTATTATCTATTTCTCTATTATCTATTATGTAAGTGAAGGCACAAAGTCCGTCTGCGTGGTTCCGTTGGTCTCATTACGTGGCCGAGTCTGATAAGAGAGAGAAAGAGAGACGAGAGAGAAAGAGAGAGAGACAGAGAGAGAGAGAGAGACGAGACTAGTCTTGATAAGATAGACACAACGGGTGTCATCTTGGAGAGATGAAAACGAAGGCATTGGTACGATTGATCTTCTTCTCGTCTTGCCAATCTAGAGGAATACATTTGCCAATCTTTGCAAATCTAGGGGATATTTTTTGCACATGACGAATGAAAGCATGTTGAAATTCAAACTCTAAATGGAATGCACGTCCACCTGCAAAATTTCTCTATACACTTTTTTTCTATAAACTCGAATGACACTGAGCTCGATTTACCTTTAAATCAATTATTCATATTTTTCACTAAATACTCTGAGAATATTTATTCACACTGTTTGACTTCAATGTAAGCAGGAAGCAATTGAATATTTGAATGAGATCGGAGACATGCACAATACATTGTTACTTAATCTGAGCACTATTGTCTGAAAAAAATGATTGGAATTGATTGCATTGTGTAAAAGCGCGCGAAGCAATGGAACTGCTCGACATCAGCCGCACACAGTTAAACTAAAGGAAAGAGAGAGCGATTCGCCGGGCAGGGGGAAATCCGCATCAATTACTGAACTAAAGGAAAGAGAGGGTGACGCGTCGGGGGTGAGGGAAAACCGCATCCATTACTGCAGATCCATCCCATGGGGGTCGCGTCGTAGTCGGCTGCAATTAATATCCATTTCAACACATGCATATCTTTGCACTCCCACAAGGTACATTGTTCATTATGTGTTGCTGAGACAAATGAATTTAATAGTCTAGTTAGGTTATCGTACCAATAGCTCAAAGGAAGGAAATACTCACGATATCGTCGAACTGATAGTTCATGCCCGTAAGAGAGCAGGACCGGGCTTTGAGCCATTGCTGGAATTATTTGTATTCATTTTTATCATCAACGAATTCTGTGATGAGAGACGGAGTTTTTAAAAGCATATTGTCACTAACCTGGCTGAGTAACGCAATCTCGACGGAACCAGTGGTCAGATTGCCGAGCTGCTAAAAGGGGAATCATTTTCGAAGTAGATTTGCAGAAACTACAAAATACCATGTCTACGATGACCGACTGAATTTCGTTCAGAGGTGAGAATCGATAGATTGCACCCATCTTGCGGTAGTAGATATCGTCGAGAACCAGTGCCATGCCCTGTTTTTATTCCAAATCGATTCTATTCAAGACTTTTTTTTTATTTGTCCAGTTGTTATGAGAAGTTAACGTAATCAGCTTACACTGAAGCTAGATGCGCGAGCTCGAGTGAAGTTAACAGTGAAGAACTTTCCGTCAAGACCGGCAGTGGGATCGTACGTGAAATTCAAGAAATCAGTGCCGTCGAAAACGACAGTGACGTTCCGGGAGCATTCACAGTCTGTAAACATTCCATTTATCCTCGCCCGGAAGTTCACTGGAGGTATTCAATGCTCAAATTGATTTTGGTCAATACTCTGAAGAGCGCTACTAAATTTGAGGAAACTACTCAACCGAAATCAATTTGATCATTTGTTTGCATGTGAGGCGGTTTTAATCGAAATATTTAAGAGAATATCTCACTTTCTGTGTGCTCGACAATCGTTTGATTTCTCTCTTCGCAGGCCTTCTGGCAGATACTCCGATCTCCAAATTTGAAACCATCAATTCTGACGCCAAGTTTGCCTGTCGATCCGGTCTGTAAAGAACAAATGTAGTCGGATTCATTTTAACATTGATAATGCATTACCAGAAAGTAAGTAACTAACAAAGCATCGAGCTTGGTCCTCTGGTGCAACTGGCAGTGTCTCGTAGTAATAGACGGCGAGACCCGCTATGCCTGCCGTCAGTATCACTCCCTGAATGGTATTCTTCTATACTGCAAGTTTTTTTTAAAAAAGTTGATCGAAAACAAGTACACAATCTTCAAGACTGAGTCTATCACATTAAAACAAACTTACATTGACAATTAAGGCGACTAGGATAGCAGCGGGGATGGCCATCGAATCTGGAATTATGAGACAATTGAAATAAAGAGAAATAATAAGTGTTAAGGAAAAAAGCACAGCCCCAATGCGATACTTAGGAACACTCCTTCTAGGAGAAATTGAGCCTTTATTTCGCCGTTCGCATTTCTCCGCCCCTTCGCCGTCCAATTTCCGGAGTAGACGAGCCCCCTAATCCATCTCGAAAGTGTGGGCTAATGAGAGACAGAAAAGAGATAAATGAAAGAAAGGAGCAAAACAGATTAGACTATGATGAGAAGAAAAGGAGGCAATCTAACGAATTAAGGAAGTACATTCAAAAGGAGCAGAAGTATAACAATCGCTCTCAACATTTTACAATTTGTCGACTATGTTAACAATTCGCAGATCTTCTGTCCATTATTTGCTTTTATCAACCCTTTAAACTCCTCCCAACTGCATATTGAAGCGGCAGTTTATTTCAACATCGCGTGAATTAGTACATAGGTAACGTGTGAAACTCGATTAATGGAGTAGGGCACCGAGCATAATATAGTACGGTATACATAGTGAGTACGGGCGAAGGAGGGAACACGACACCATTTTTAGAACGGCATAGGGTGATTGACTGTATGAGCTAGCGGAATATTCACAAACTCAAATCGGATAACTGTGATTAGACTACGGTAGGTATGATGAAATCGATAACTGGACTTTTTCAGTTGGTAGAGATGGCGGGAGGAGGATAGACGGGCGAAGACTTCGGTTCCGGCTGCAAGTAATTGTGAATTTCGAAATGGTGTCAATGAATTTTGCTGCATTCATTGCCGATGTCCTCTCACGGGGTCAAAACTCTCCTCACGATGCTCATTCTCTCGATCAGTCGATGAGGGAAGAAAGAACGGAGGAATTGGGATGGAAATACTCACAGTATCATCGACGTCATAGAAGAGACCGGTGAAGGAGCAGCTCTTCGCCTTCAGCCAACGCTCAAATTGTCAAATTGAATATTCTCTGATGGAAGCTGTCATTTTCAGAAAAAAATATTCTAAAACATGTTTCACGGTAATCACCTGGGAGAGCATGACGACCTCGAGACTGCCAGAAGTGAGGTTGCCGAGTTGCTGAAAACAATACTACATGATATCAACTTTTTCTCATTTTATTCCTAGTTGGGTCAGACAAAAGGTGCTACTCTCATGGTCAATTAGACTGTCGACCCTTACAATCAAGTTCGCGAACTTTTCACGCATCTTTTCTTGCTCGTTTTAGGCTATTTGCCTTATAATTTATGTTAGGTCATTAGAGACGCATAAGAAACTACTAATGCCGAAGAAATTAACCAAAAATATAAACTAGGGAATTAGCCGCACCTCTTAGAAGGTCGCGGAATTCTGCGAGTTGTTTTCACGCAGCTAGACAGTGACGAGAGAGCACGTAAACAGAGAGAGCGCAGAAATACAACAACAACATTGCTTACTTTTCCCTCTCCTCGTTCCGCGTGCTCTCTCGTCACTGTCTAGCTGCGTGAAAACAACTCGCAGAATTCCGCGACCTTCTAAGAGGTGCGGCTAATTCCCTAGTTTATATTTTAAGTTAAATTCTTCGGCATTAGTAGTTTCTTATGCGTCTCTAATGACCTAACGCAAATTATAAAGAAAATTGCCTAAAACGAGCAAGAAAAGATGCGTGAGAAGTTCGCGAACTTCTGACGGATTGTAAGGGTCGTGTGTTTCTTACATCGGGTTCCATCTCGAGGAAGACTGATTGTGACTGATTAAGTGGCGGGAATTGGAAGAGGGCGCCAGTCTTGGAGAATGACATATCATCCATGATGACAGCCAACACCTGTACAAATTCCATTTACGATACAAATACAAACTAGCAGGGTGTGTTGAGGTTAAACTACGTTTTCAAAGTATGGTTCAGGGGGGCGTTCAGTTGCAGGGCACAGTTCGGTCCAAGGGGAGCTCTGTAGCCGGCTCCGAATTCAGTTCAGGGGAAGCTTTACAGCCGGCTCCAAGTTCGGTCCAGGGGGAGCTCGATAGCCGGCTCCAGATTACATTGAAGCTCGACTTATGTTGGGGAGTGTTAATCGCTACAAAGAGTACTGGCTTATTCCGTTGCAAAAGGCTCGTGAGGCTGAGAGCGATCGAAAAAAGTTGCCACTACGCCACTTCGTGGCTCCGTGGCAACTTTTTTCGATCGCTCTCAGCCTCACGAGCCTTTCACAACGGAAACGCAAGATACAGTGCGTTCAGAACGTTTTCGAACACTTTCCCGACATCACAAAACGCTTTTCCTGTAATCCCCTACGCTCTCTGAATCGTTTTGGAACTTTTCGAAAATTTCGATTTTCCACTTTAAAACGTGTTAGAACACGTTCTGACACGTTTCTGACATCGCAAAACACTTTTCCTGTGATCCCCTACGCTCTGTGAATCATTTTGGAACTTTTCGAAAATTTCGATTTTCCACGTTAAAACGTGTTAGAACACGTTCTGGCACGTTTCTGACATCGCAAAACACTTTTCCTGTAATCCCCGACACTCAACGGTGCGTTTGGAGGAAGTTCGAAAATTTCGATTTTTCATGTTAAAACTCGGCAAAACAGGTGAAAACGTGTTTCACGGTACTCAAAACCGTGTTAGAACAGTTTCTGGCACTTGCGAAAAATGCGGCAAAAGGTTTGCCCGCGGCGGGGATCGAACCTGGGGGTCTCGGATTCAAAGTTTGGCTCGTAACCCACTTGGCTATGGATTTCGTTAATTAAATTTTGTAAAATTTGAAAGGTATTCTGGTCGGGAATCATATGCAAAAGGATTTGGGAACATAGCGCGATTTTGAAGCGAAATATAAGGAAAATGCGAAAAACGTGACCGCCGGACACACAGACAGACACACACACAGACACACAGACAGACAGACAGACAGACGTTCTGAAATAATAGTCTTTAGTAATATATACCGTTCTATCTGGTTGGTATTGTGTACTTCTGCTTTGTGGAAACTGCGAGATACTCACTTTGAAGCGAGAAGATCGGGGTCGAGTGAAATTGACGGTGATGATTGATCCATGGAATCCTATCGTCGGATCAAATTCGACCTGCAAGAAGTCCTTTTCGTCGAAAATGCAAGTGAAATTTCTCGAGCATTGACAGTCTGAAAATATGTCAATAAAAATTTTAGGAATATTTTGATTTTTTTTTCCTCAGGCAATGTATTTTGCCCCACTACCCAGAATAGTATCTGGGTGGGAATAATTCCAATCAAGTTTAGTTAAGGATTTACTTCCTGCTGGTTCGAGTCTCTTCTTCGCTTTCTGTTCACATTTTCGAGTGCACGTGTCCAGGTCACCGTACTTGAAACCCTCTATTCTCACTCCAAGTTTCCCCTCAGCGACCGGCTGCAAGTAATAGTGGTGAAACGCATTTTCATTCACTTGTAGGTAACATTTTTTACATGCTATTTCAAGTCATAGGTTATACTGTAAACGGAAAGAAGAGAGTATTTTCCATGTGTAATGTGCATAAGCTGGCACCGAAATGTGCAAACATAAGTGAAGAACAGGAGAATAAAAGAACGAAGCATGTGGCCTGCTCCTCCGGTGCGACCTCTTGTGTTTCGTATTTGTAGACCACGAAGGTTGCCACTCCTCCCGCCACCACAACTCCCTCAATTATTTTAGCTACAGTCAAAGGACATAAGACAATTACGTATGCATTGCGGAATGAAACAAAGATACATAAGAGATAACGTAAAAACTCACTCCCACTATCAGAGCAATGAGAGTAATGGCAGAGATTGCCATGGAGTACAAATTCCGAGGTCGAAGCAGTTAGGAGGAAAAGATAATTGCCTTCAATAGAAAAGTTGGCATTGGATCGAAGTACAACTGAGAGAAGATAAAACGATCAAATGAGCGAAGGCAAGAACAGAAAAAGCAGAAGTCTTCAAGGAGAAGAACAACTGGTGCAAAAGAAGGGAAACGATTTATTGCCCCTCTCCCTCCTTGATCTATTCTCACCCTTCCCTTCTCTCCACCACACTCATACTACATTAGATTTTTCTAAGGAGGATGAGATGGGAAGAAGATTAGAATACAGTTCGGCGACACAAAATGACTGAGATGATCAAATGTTGTGGGAAGAGAGGAAGCAGAGTAGTTTATCCCAGTGAAAGTGAACGTGAAATTTAAAATATTGAGAGGAAATCGAGCATCACTTTTAGACTCTACGCAGTGTGTTCGAGAGATGTTGACAAATAAAATCAAGAGAGAAGAGAGATATGGTTGCTCGATTATGAACAAAGCAAATTATTGTTTTCTTACTCCTCGACACATTGCCTGACAAAAAAGTGACAGAAGAGTCGTATTGATCCATGGCAAGAAATGGAAGGGGAGGATTGATGGGGATGTTCCATTCCAAAGATTGAGAAGCATGCAAAAAATAGTGATTGATTGCCAGCTGCACCAAAAAAATGAGAAGAACGGAAGGGAAAGTAATCCCAGTGGATTCATTACACTTGAAAGACGACTTCGAAAAGATGTCAGTTTTTTGAATGACTTCCAAGAGGGTTTAGAAGTGGGAGGCGATTTGTCTATGTCGAAAAGGGTTCTGAGTAAAAACAACGGTCTTGGAAAGGGAACGTTTTTGCTAAAGAAAATCTGACCTGATCTAAAATTGTCAAGCAATTGAAGAATATGAAAGAGCGTTCATGAACTGTGAATTCATTTATCTAACATTCGGTTTAAATACTTTCAAGGCAATTTGATAACATGGTTCTGCTTCTCTTCATAACATGATAACAGAGCACAACAAATGTATATGAAAAAATAATATATCTTTCTACAGTATTTTAGTAATTTCTCCGGCACTGGTCTCAAAATACACTCGCTGGAAATCATTATTTCTAAAGTAAGCTTCTAGAATACATAGACCGTCGTCTCGCCCAGCGTGGATTTTAAAGACGGTGAAATTCATGCTGTCCATTCTTCTCAACACGAATCCATCCCAGTCTTCCCATTCCTCAATCTGGAATGAGATAACTAAGAAGTAATCGCTTCAACAACCATTCCAGCAAATGTTCATGTGCAGTATTTTTTGTCTCAGAATACATCTACATTTGAAGGGTAAATACCATATTTTGAATACAACTGCTGAACCATTAGGGAATAAACGAACACTGCATGAATTCAGCTGATAATCGGACACTTTGTCGATGAAGAAACAGTCGGTCACACAAAATCGCCATCGACCTTCACACGGAGAACCTCGCATCTTCATCTTAAAGTCGAAAAGTAAATAAGAGTAAATTTATCCATTTCATATCATAATTTGTACAAAGTCTCGCTACGGACAAGTTATATACTTCTCCATTCGGATTCAGTCTGCTCGCTTGGTCATTTCCATTTTTTTTTAAATCGGAATCATCAAGAAAATATGTGTGCCGTACGGATATTAAAATGCGGACAAGTATTTAATATTTCAGCCCTATTGCTCAGGTGCGCCTAATCTCCCAAAACAATAATATTAATCGGCTATGAATTCCCGAGAAAAATAGTGTGAAACACGTTGATTCTTTTTCATTACCAAGGAGACTACAGATTACTGAAGGTGTTCTATCGCTTACATTGAATAGTTCGAGGAGGAGGGAAATTTTGACGCTAATTCCTGCGTGATTCAACTCCTTGTATTTGCACAGTTGAGGGAATTTCGAGCGTGGGAAGTCGAAGATCTTGTCCTATAAGAATAGTATTGTTTATCCAATACGTCAGGGATTCAACAAATACGAAAATAATTAACGAATAAATTTATAAATTGAATATATAACTCACATCAGCCATAGTATCTTTCCTGATAGTGAACGAGACTTCATTGTGAAGCTGTGCAAATTTGAGTAGAAAATCAAGAGTGGCGAGGTTTTGCTTGACGAAAATCGAATCATCGACGTGGAGTGCATGAGGAGTCAAACTGAGAATCCAGTCAATGAATCTGAAATGTGTTTAACTTCTTAAATTCAGTTTATTCTACAATACTTCATTTTGAAGCTGTGCAAATTTGACACGCGAGACACGAGACAAGACACGCGAGTAATACACGAATATCATGGCAACCTAGGTAAACATTCTATACTGAACGCGAAAAAAGTATGTCGATAAGCCACTCTAAATTATATTTACCCCATCAGCTAGAGTTCTACCCAATTACCGATAATAACGAATCTCCACCTACCTGCAGGCCCATTTGCCTTCATAAAGCGATATCGGTAACTTTCAGTATGTACCCAAGTAAAGCATGGCACTACAAGAAAGGAATCGTGGTTTATATTCCGAAGCGACTAAGTTTTTAACTGAATGACCCACCGTTTGTAGTGTTCTTTCTCCATTTCGAGTGTTGATATTCCTTCCATCTTTATCAAAATATCACTAACGCCAGCGAAGAGAATCGGAGCTTCAACAAAGAAGTATGGATCGATAATCATCTGCAAAATGGATGCACACTTAGTTTGCTTAGAGCTCACTTGTATCAGTTCATAGCAATAATTGTTGAATATTCTTAGTAGGGCGATTAAAATCCTGAAACCGTTTTTACATGATCGTTTACTTACATTGACAAGTCTCAGCATCTCGAACGAATTTGTACTAAGAATATGTCGAAGAGCCTCATAATATTGTTGAGTGAAAGGGATGTGACTCAACTCCAATTTTGCTGCTTCTTTATCGATTAAATCCTGAAATTGATGGTGTACATTCAATGAACAATTTGTAACAGCTTAATTTCATATCCGCGTATGCTAAATTGTTGTAGAATATTCTATTAGGTTACAGTCCGGGTTGAATCCCAAAACTTTCAGGTCCCTCCTAGTTCTTACAATTTGTGGCTCGACTGAAAATGGGAAATATGAAACACACACTCTGTACAAGTTTAAATTTTAGCTGGTTTCAAAAATATGTTAAATATTTTAGAAAGTACTCCGTGAAAGGCAGAAATGAAAGTTGACTAAAATATTATGTGTCCTTGGATTTTCGCACTTTTTACAGAATAGTGGTTTTTTCGTCTAGTGGTTTTTTCCCTAACAAAATTAAAAGTATTTAAGCAATTCATGTATCTCTTTCGATGTTACTTGACCACGAACGGTTTGAATTATGGGAGTACAGAAAGTGTTTTCATATTTCTTTTCATTCGAAACACAATTTGCAAGGACTCGATAGTTCCCGACCGAGCAGGAAAGTAGTAAAATCAAATGTTGACTGCAGTAACTAATCCCCAATAAAACAAGATTTCCACGAACTACTAACGATTGATGATATCGAACATTGTACAGCATAAAACATTGATAGGAAACCAGTGGGCGACATTTTTTTGTTTGAAAACATGGTAATTGACTAGATAGAGTGTGTCATCGCCCTTACTCACCTTGTGTTGCCTTCTGACATCGAATTTGAAAATGTATTTCGTCTCTTTCATTCTCATCACTCTATCAGCTAGCAATTGGTCGACGTGAATCTTGGATAGGTCGAGAAGGTAGAAGATATTGTAGTCGCTATTCTCCTTCCTGAAGATCGTAAACGCTTGGCGATCGTTTCTCTGCAAGAAAAGTGTATTGAACAAAGAAGTATGCATGAAATAATCTTCCATTTGAACGGACAGGTTATATTTCTAATTGTTTCTACGTCATAAGGAGGTGGGCCAGAGATGCATACTGCTCTTGAAAACAATTGATTTTGCCGAATCTGATTTATATTCGCCAATTCTTGATTCCGTGGCAAGTTTTCACTCGATCGCAAAAAGCCTCACGGAACTTTCAAAACTGAACACTCACTTGAACCATTCGAAGTTCGGCAGATCGTCGATATTTCTTTGGCAGTTCACTAAAATAGAATTGTCGCATGCGCTTGCTCACTCCTTCCATCTCTCGAAGTGTTCTTCTGCCAAATAAAAATATATAACAATCTCCAAAGCAGAGGCTTCAATCTAGATTAACGAGTGCCACAGAATCTATTTTGAATTTCAAATATGCCTTCATGTCTATAAACATAAATCAAACCTATCGATCTGTGTGAATATTTCCGTGAGGATGTCGTCAGGAAGGGAGCTGAACCTCTAAAACAAAACTTAAATTCATATACTCTATTCAAAATATCTGATTAAATGAAGAATATTATCATAGTACACGACACCGATTTGAAACACTCGGATGCTAATAAAAATAAATACTTACATCCTCTTCATCCTGAGGAACGAGGGCAGGGTGGGCCGAACTTGACTCTCGTTGTTCGTAGTGATTCTGACTCGAAGCGGGCCGTTTCGCCGTTCGTTTACTTCTCCTCAGAGGCGGTCTATCCATCCTATGAAACATTGCTATCTTAATCCAGGAAACAAAACAAAAGATGCAAAAACACAGAAGATCTGTCGGCCCTTGTTCAAATCTCTAATCGGACCAACGCGCACGCGACGCGCCTTGTGCAGACGCGTTGCGGGTTTGGTATGAGCGGGTCCACAGTTAGAGCGGTTGGCAATAATTGTGGCATGGGAAGAGTAGAGATGCAATGATGACCTGAATCTCACTGTGGATGATAGTACTGCAAGAAGAACCTAATTTAGAGCCATTGATATAAGAAGTTCGTGACGCACTAGGGAGTATATTGTTACTGGTGCTTCTCTTTCGAGAATTACCTATAACTTTTTTGCATTGCATTAAAGTTATGGCAAATTGATAAGCACTCTCTCTTGCGAGAAATATTATTCTATATCTACAGTTTATCGAATAGATAAATTATAACTGAAAGGATTAGAGAGACGGCAGTTGGGTGACAATATCGACAAGGAGGACACATATAGCAATGAGATCAAGAATCAACTATGAAATCAACTATTATTGATATTGCGGAATTTCATAATAATAAAACAGAATGACGTATGAGAAATATCGATGATGTTGACGGTGTATGATTCGATGAGGAATGACAATTGAGGGGGAATATGAGGTGGTTTTGACAGAGAGAGGTAGTGCGAACAACATGACGAGAGGGACAAAACTGCCACAACGGACACTTCTAATTGCTAGACGAACTCTCTAGGTAAATCATATCTGGAATATCTAAATATTGGAAACGGGAAATGCGCAAAATTGGGCTATCCGAAACATTATTTTACGCGATGAATCTTTAAGTAGACAACGAGTTCCCTCAGTCGGCGAGTGGAGAAACGAGAGAATCGATGTCGAATTCCAATGAATCATCTTCCAAATTTCCATCGGCTGCCGTTTCCACAGGAGGAATCGACCTGTAAATGTCGTTTTATTGAAGGGAAACTCCATCCCAACCCATAAATAATGATTTTTTTTCAATCAACCTAGCCGCGTCACTTCAGATAGTTTTCAGATAATTAAAATTGTTGCTTTCGTCTTTCCGTGCAGTTCTTTATTTTTCGTGAATATCAAACCCGATGGTTAGTTTAATTACATTTCTCTGAGGAAGCAGCTTATCAGCTCCTCCTTGAAGGGATCCTCTTCCTCTTCGATCTCTTCCTTCACCTTTGACGGATCAAATTCGTGAGTGGAGCTGCAGTACATTTGATTAGTTGAAATTGAACTTTGCATTTCAAAGCAATAATTAAAATTGATTGACACTGATGAGTGTACCTCTCTTGTCCGACGTCTGCAGTGTTGTCTTGCGCTTCATCTGCTTCTGTGGCACTGAAATCAGAATTGAATGGTCAAGGAGAATTGTACCGTACATATGTGACCGCTCCCCTAAGTCACAAGAACAAAGCGTTTCGATTTCCTTTCTATTTTTTGTTGCTTTCCTACATCTGTTTCAAGCAAAACAAATTTCGGGGGCCAACACTAATGCATACCCTTCCATTGCCTTGCCCAGCCCCATTTCATCAGCGTCGGCGAATTGCTCATCAATTGCCGCGGAATTTGCTTCCAACCCGTCGAGTTCGCCTTGTCGATTTCCATCGGAATGCTCCAAATCAAGATCAGATGAATCACTGAAAAAGGAGTATTCATTATATTCATGGATATTTTAAGATTATCACTAATGTTGGAATATTACACATTTAGGATTACTTCTCACCTGGGAATGAATCTGCTGGTGACCTCATCTGGATTCTCGTCAGAATTTTCCATATGGCGATCATTTATTGATGAATCACTGAATAGAAAGCATTATATTGAAAGTACACATTTAGCATTGATTCTAACCTCGGCTTGTCGATTTCGTCCACATCCACCCTTTCATTAAGGAGAAGTTCGGAAGACTCGACAGCAACCGTTGGAGGCTCAGCAATCTTGATTCTAATCCTTATGTGAGGCTGTTTTCTCTCTCTCCGTTCCTTCTTTGAAACGCCCGCCGGTCTGCAGTTAAATTTACTTTCATTTTACTATAAAAAATATTCTTAAAATGAGTTTCAGCCAACCTGTATCGAATCAGTGATTGATGGCATCTGCGGAAACCATTCTGTCCATTCCAAGCAACGAATCGTTTTGTGAATTTCTGAATAATAGAATTTTAAGATGTCTTAATCCGAGTTCCCCATGAAGATAGCATTAAAATATAAATACAGGCTAAGCCACCTTTCCGAGTCTCTTCTTCATCAATTTGCGATGTTTCTCCGTCATTTTCGTCTTCTGAAATAAACTTGTTATTAGCAGAGTCATCGTGATTCCACTTCGCTTCAGCACTATTTCTTCATTAAAATAAAGAAAAAATCAATGTGTGTTCACCGCACAAAATTTGATGAAATCATACCAGGAAGTCGACTGAGACGAAAGATGGCCACCATACTGTTCTAAACATAAGCTGGGCTCCTCTAAATTTAGCGTCCGAGAAGGAGTGAACATAGTATTGACTCTCCTCATCCCCGTCCTGTAAAATTATTTAATATTTCATTGATACTTTTGAACATTCAAAATGGAATAACGGAATAGTACTGAATAATAATGTTTTCCTACTTCTTCTTGAGAGTCGGACGGTGGATGGATTACTTTGTCTTTGTATTCATCCCAGTTGTTATCAGTAAAGTCCTGTAAAACTGGTTTCAATGAAACTCTCTTATTATAGGAGAAAAAAGACTTGCCTTGACAGCTTTCCGGAGTTTATTTGTCCACTTCTTTGAACCACTTTTTTCCTCCTGTATTTGAAGCCTTCGTATAGCGCGAATCGAGAAAAGCTGCAAAGTATGATAAATTTAATTTAGCATACGAAACTAATTTAAAATTAACAATTTGAATTTTAAAATGAATATTACAGGACGTGGCATGTATTTGTTGATCGGGATAACTAGATTACCAAGTGGTCAGCGGGAATATCTGATCTCTAGTCGTTTTAAGTGAGTATTGTCCCATTCAATTTCTCATCTAACAACCAATTGCTCGGACCCTCTAATACACAGTCAGTCACAGACGGAACACTCAGTCTCCTTCAATTTCGTATGGCTTGAGTGTCAAGACACTTACTCTCCAATTGATGGTGGCCGGACCAGCATGTTTCGGTAAGCTAGCGGTCCAACCACCAAATGCTACTAGTACGACCATCAGTGACTTCAATTCATTCCCTAAAAGATGCCTCATCAACCGACCACTTGTTCGATCGCAAACTACCACTAGTCCGGCCAACAGTGTGTCCCGGTTAAGAAAACCCTATAGTTTCCATTCTAATGAGACTAGGCTCAAGACTCATTGTCTACAAGGAGCCCAGATACAAAGCTTCTTGATGGTATTCTCAACCTGGCTTATGCCTACCGTACTACCACGATATAAATGTATTGGCCCAACTGTGTAAACTATGAAGACTGAAAGGGTGTGACTCGCTAAAGACTCATGTGAACTCAACTCATGTGATGACAATGCAAAGGAAGCCACGGAATAAACAAACCGTCATAAAACGCCTTCATCTTGCTTACATACAAATTGACAAAAGCGAGAAGTATTTTGCGTTTAATTGGAGGAAAACTCACGCATTCGCTAGCTTTGCTCCACTGATCCCTCCACATTACGGTAGCGAATCCATTCTCATCGAAATCGGTGATCTGCAAAAATAGGTTCTCATTATTTTAGAATCCAATCAATTGATGCAAGGAAAATATCTTAACACCACTAGGGAAACCCGATTATTTGGGGGGGTTCAGTATTTTACCGTAATCGCGATTGTTGTCTACAGTTTAAATTACAATACAAAGCAGAAAATGCCGCTATAGAACTATTCTAATTTACCATCGAGATAAGCTGAAAAGAAAATTTTAAGGAAAGCCTCTTACATATCTAATTCACTCACGTCTTCGATGTTATAATTGAGCGTATCTCCACCGGGTGAGTAGAATACTGGCTGCGCCTCATTAAGTGGTTTCGGAGGATGGTATCTGCCCATCTCTCAGAGAAAGAACTACAACAAAAGAGAGGTCAACACGGCAATACTGAACGAGAACTGAGGAGGTGAAAGGGGGGAAGGGGTGCAAAGAATGTCATTCATTAGACGTCTTCCATAAACATCTAATTCTCGAGTCTTCTCTATCTACGCTCTCTCATCCAATAGTATCTCTACCAGGCTGTAATGACCCTCTCCCCTCTTCCCTCTGTTTCCCCCGCTCTCTCTCTATTCCCCTTCACTCCTTTTCACTCCCATCGTCTTGCTCTCACACCTCACTAGCATAACGATGTGTCCAGCAACGGAATCTTATCTCCCCAACTCTTCTTTGCTATGGAGAACACGAGATAAGAATGAGAGGAAGAGAGAGAGAGCGAGAAAGAGAGATAGGGAAAATGAGAGAGAGACGCGAGAGGAAGAGCAGGCGGAAAAGAGAAATAAGAGTGGGAAAGGCAAGCATGGCGTTCTCCCCTCTTTCTCAGGATGACCCCTCAATCTCTATGTCTTACAAAAAAATGACACTCCAATGATCACCGTTATGAGGGGGCGTAAAGCCGAACGAGAGGGATATATACTTTACCTTCTGGTGAATTCCTTCTAGTGAACAGGCGTTTATGACAGAGTGCAACACGATTGCGCAATAAACATATTCTTATAGAGAAAAAAGGAAGCGAGGCAAAATTCACATGACACTACACCTCCAGAAAGAGAGTGTGCGGTAGTCTGAAAAAAAATCTGTTTTCAAACCCTCGGCCGCACTTCTTTCAGGAGAATTTATTGTATAGCGGAATAATGTGGTGCGCACTATTACTATTCGAGTGTTGTAATATCTACTACACTTCCCCCTTATCACTCGTAGACATTCGACTCACACAAGGGATAAATAAGAAAGGAAATAGGCGCTCAAATGCTGCAGGTAGAGACGCAATACGAATAAATGCGCATTATCACATGTGACTCTCACACGCTCAAATGCTGCAGGTTGTAATGGGAAGAGAGAGAGAGCGTGAGAGAGACTGCGTTGAGGATGATAGAGAGAGCATAGAGTGGAGACGGGAAGAAGAAAAGACGAAAGAACAGAATAAGATGGAGAGAAGGGGGAAAAGGGAGACGCAAGACCAGAAAGAGGCTGAAAAGGGAAGGGATAGTGAGGGTTCTCTGCGACCTCGTGGAGAAGAGAGAAAGAGAAGCAGAGAAGAGAGAGAAGAGAGAGATTCTGCAACTTCTTTGGGTTTCATCGCTAGTCGATGTCCGACAGCACGTTTCTCTCTCTCTCTCTCTCGCAACTTCCACTCTCGCAATTGCTAGGAAACCTGGCATTATCATGTTTGATAGTCTCTCTCTACTCTACTAATGATAAGTTCCCAAGGAGTGCTTTGGGATGGATTATGGATAGTTGAGAGCGTAATAGATAATTATTCATCCTCGCAGTCATGATAGCTATCCAATGAGATTGAATGGAACTTCTGGACAGAGGCTGGAAGTTCAAGGTTCTCCTCTCCCAGACTCGATGGACTCAATTCGATGACGTCACTCGATCGACAATTCGATTGTCTCTTCAGCGATTCTTGCGCGGTTCGAACGAAAATTTCAGCCTTGCGACGAGTCACGAGGAAACGATGAGATTGAATGGTGAGAAAGAGAATGAGAGGAGTAGAAAGATGGACCTGAGAGGAGATTTAATTAAAACAGAGGTAGAATCGTATAGTCGTCGCAAACACTTCCTAGCATTTCAAAAACGATGTTGATAACGTACACAGGTCAGCATTATACACGTGATCACGAACCAAGTTGATAGCCCTGCAGAATATATCGTTCATTTCAAGTCACTTCAGGCGGATTGACTCACATTCATTCTTTCTCGTAATGAAGTAGACGCTGCTGGCGGAGAAAAAAGATAAGGTTGCCTGGGAATTTCAAAATTCAGTTCTTTGACCCCCCGTCTCCTCCTCTTTCTTTATCATAATATCTAATATGTTCATTTCTTTGACTATTTATGTACGAAATATTGATATTAAAATAAATTTTCTCTGGTTGTTGTTTAGTTCACCTGTGAGAGGAGCGCTGAGAAGACAAGCAAAATATTGCGAAAGATGACGGCGAGAAAGTAGTGAGAGATGAAGAATGCAGAGAGAAGATAGAAAAGGAACACCTTAATATTTGGGCAACTTATTTTATTTATCTTTTTTATATTTTGATAATAAAAATTGCCGTACGACGAGGGAGTAGTCGGGGCGAGGACCTCCAGAGCAGCAGTGAATTCCGAGAAGAGCTATATTCAAGAAGAGCACTTGGACGGCGTATGTGATCGATAGAACACTCTGAACAGTTCAGCGAATTGAACCCATTGAAAGTATCCTATTGTCGCATATGGTCTTGTTGCTAACAGGCATAGGGGTGATCGAGACCGCCTTGAGTGTACACCTTTACCCTTTTATCATTTATCCCTTTCAATAAAGTAAAAAGTGAACAGGTATAAGTATGATGTACTTACAGTTACTCTGAAACCGAATAGTTTGGGTTCCTCGAGGGGCGACTTCTGTTTAGACATTTGGGAGAAGAACGATGGATGATGGAGGAACACGGGGGTTTGAAAGAGATGACTAAGCATTCTAGAGAAGGAAAGGTTGAGCGAGGCAAGAAACAACAAACAAGGAATGAAGCATTGATTTATCATCGTATCAGAAAGAAAATATAATTAAGAAATGTACGACACATGCGCCAGGAAATCGTATCTAGTCACACACGGAAGGGTACTGCAGTAGATTGATACTGAGAGCAATCGATATCATAGGATGAGAAGGGCACGTCATCTATGAATTGTTTAGTAGTTGTGAAAAATGACGTGCACAACACCGTGAGAACTTATTTTTATAAATAACACAAATTATCGACGTCTCACCGGAAAACCGATAGAATATGACAAGATCACTCTTAGATTGACTCAGTTGATGAAGAATCCTCATGTACCTTTAGTTGGTGTTTGGGAAGGAACGACATCTGGAAAATGTAAGATGATTTTTCAATCGGCTCAGTTCCCGGTGATTTATTGATTCGGAATTACTAGAAAGAGTACCTGAATCCACGTGGCAACTCTTTTCTTGTCCGCTCTGAAGAGTGTGGCCACAGCCGATCCAAACTGTACGTAGCGCTCCTTCAGAGTGAGAATACGCTGCAAAATGGATTAGTTTCCTTGCTCCTTCTAATGCAGCATTCAACAACGTGAATTTTTTCCAACTCATTACCTGTTTGATGGTTGCAATCAGCTCGTCTCTGGGAGGGAGAGGACCGAGCACATCAACAGTCTCTTGTTCTCAAAGCATTCGATAATTCCGACCTATTACAGAGATTCGGAAATAGGCGGAACGTTTGATTGCTTAAGGAGGACTAAGGATATACAAAAGTAAGCTCACCGAGTCCGTTGTTCTGGAGCTTGTTTGACTGCCACAGAACGAGTTTGCGGAGGCAGTTGAACTCGAATTCCTCGGGGGTCAATGCCGATAAGTGGTCAGAGGGCTGAAATGAAGTTTAATTTCCCGAGTTGATGGCTCAATAAAAAAAAGAACGATATTTCACGTACAACAATCGTCTGAACAGTCGCTTCTTTGTTGAGCGTGTATACAGCAAAGGTTTGTCCCGCCTTGTACGCCTGGATAAAAAATTTTCATAAATTTTTCTTCAAATTCGAAATCTCTGAACTAATCCGTAAAAGAGTATTCAAAAAGTTGCTCACCGTGTGTCCTCCCAGCTTATCTATTAGCAGTTCTCCAATGCGAACTGGTGGATCGAGTGGGTCGAATCTCTCGAACGACGGCACATCTTCCACTGCAGCCTGCAGCAAGGCTGCAGCTGTGAGTGCTGCTGCATCTGCTGCAAGAGTCGCGTCGATGATCGGCTGGGCGAGACCTTGCACGAAGGCGATGAGCATTGGATTGATGACTATCGCATTGACCATATCCAACTCTGCTGCAGACATAAGATTGCTGCAGGTAGACTCTGCTGCAGCAGCTGCACCTTGCGGCTGCTGGCAGTTCATCAGCTGCTGCATCTGCTGCTCGGTCAGCGAAGGTTGCTGCACGGTTGACTTCTTCTTCGTCTTCTTGGCGACCTTTGCTGGGACAGCAAATCCCTTCTCTTCTCTTCTCAATCTCGCTTGCGTCTTCTGCTTATTCTCGTAGGTCATTTGATTCTTGTAGATGGCAGCCAAGTAAGCACTGTTTACGACCTCGGGAGGAGGGAAGATAGAGGAGACATTGTAGAATGGATTGGGAACTAATTGTTGGCCGAGAGTGGGGGGAGTGAGCGTCACTGATGAACCAGAGAGAGAAGAGTAGGGGAAGATGGACTGAGGAGGAGGGAAGAGAGGTAACGAAGAGGGAAGGGGAGGGTAGGTCATTGATTCAATGAGAGACTTCACTTCCGGTTGGTTCATAACTCCCTCTATTTGCTTGTGAGAGGGAACTTGAAGAGCGACTTGATCAGGGACGATTGCAGCAACTGCAGCAGCTGCAGCAGGAGCGGTCGTAGAAGTCAAAGAAGCGGCCGGAATCTGCAGTCCGGTCACGTTGTTGTTCGTGAATACGAGAGAGGGATAGGTACGGGAGAGATAGGCAAGGATGGCATCTCTTTCCATTCCAGTTCCCGATTGAATCTCACCGAGTAGCTCATCCATCTGCAATAGGACTGCGGTAAAGATGGATTATTGATTTTAGGTGTCAATGAGGAAGATGGTTTGTTGATTTTTGTTTTGCATGGGGAATGTAGTATATAATTTTTTTCTGAATAATCGAAATGAAAATTCTAACCATGAGCACGTAGACAGTGGAATCAATTCCGTTGTTGTATCCACTCCAGAGAGGACCGGGCAATCTGCATCGACGTCTCATAGTGAAAGAAATGGAAAGAATGGATCGATCGAATGGACGCTTTTGAGTGACAGTAGATAGGGATGGCAGGAGGACAAGAGTGAATGTAATCTGTTACTAGGGGAAAGCATTCTAGATAACAACGAGTGCTCATCGAGGAGTTTATGACTACTAGGAAGAGGAAGATGAAAAGTCAATTACCTATTTGATACTAAAATTTGTGGTATACCTAACTGACGCTGGATAGATTAGAACATACTCTAATTGGTCTCAACAACAAGGCCACAGACCTGCGAGAATACATGGGATCTACAGGAATCTAATAAAAACGCGATTAGAAGAGTCGTGAATCCAGGGAATGATAGATGTTACTAAGAAAGATTGCGCCCTGAAGACATTGATTAAAGAGTGCACTGAGGCGGAATTATTTCGCTAATTCGAAACTAATGAGCACTTGAATGATCGAATGTGTACTACGTCATAAAAAGTTTCCAAAATCTTCATGTCAGAGACCGAATTGAGCACAACTTTCTTTGCCCGATTCTCTGAACAATGGAGAATATTCTGCGATTCGACATTCTCACACGATGAGAAATCGTAGAAACAACTGAGGGTAGGCGGGAATGAAGTCATGAATTAGTGCAACATGCGACTACAAAATGAAGTGAGGAGAGATACGAGCTCGCCCATCATCATAGTTTATAATCCGCATCACTCTCGTCCCTCTTCTTTCTTTAATTTCCCCCCGTCCAAACACTCGACCCCCTCGACAGGCATAGTTTATTGTTTGGGCAATTCAGGTGGACAGTAACTATTATTTTGAATGTTCGTTGATTGGATGAATCATGCCACAATATTGATAAGAAGAAACGACTCGTATAGATTGCGAATGAGAAGCAAGGGTGATCTCAAATTAACTAAGTACACAAAGTTTCTTAGTGCAAGAAATTGAATAGTGTCTATATGACTCTATACTTCGAAGTTTGTCTAGTCGGAGATAGATTGGATAAAGCGAATAGGTCATAACTCATGAAGGAATCGGCAGTTTCAGAGAGAAACAGAGGAGGAGAAAGGAAGTTGCTGAGGGAGTGAAACGGACTACTGAGTCGTCTGTCGATGTGGCCAAATTGGCTGTTGTTTGTGATCGGATCTGTGTCCGAAGAGGAAGATCTCGAATGTGGGTAATAATGAGAGAAGAAGACGACAATCTGAACACAGCCCATTATCGATGCTAATTTACCGTACCCACAACAGCTCTAGTGCGATCTAGTGCCTGGGCGTTTTTATCAGTTACCGTTCTTTGAATATCTATATTCAATGAATTCATTTTCTTCCACTTAATTCGAGAGTCTCAAATTTTCCGTACTCAGGAGATCTTCTGCTGAGAAAGCACACAAAATCGAGAGATCATCTCCGACTATCTCTCCACCGCTCTCTGGATTTTGCATACTCTCATACCAGGAGACAACTTCTCAAGAGGGATCAGTTTGAAACTTCCAGTTCTGTGCAGAGATTCATTAATTATTGCGGTCTAGCGAGCTGAAATTATCTATGTGTTTCTCTTCCTCGGCATTCGAGACATCAAATATAAGAGACGGGGGATTGATTCTTTGAACGACTTATCTCTTCTCTATCTTCAATCTTCTCCAGTTCTTCATATCTTTGCACGTCTCGTCTCATTTTGAAAGCTTCGACAGAAGGTCACTTCATTGTTAGTTTGATCAAGGAAGTGCGAGACCCATCAAGTCTCGGATTACCTGACGTTTAGAAGTCCTTTCTCTTCTCTCGTGTTATCTCTGTTCCCTCTCTTCGTTGACTCAGACAACAACTGCCGTGCACTCGAGAGAGCAAACACAAGTAGCCGTCTTCCATTCTCTCCACTCTCAACTTTTCCTTATTCCACCACCTTTCCAGTACAGTTTTCCACACTTGACAAAACCTCTACCTAATGAAAACGCGTATTCATGTTTACTGGAAACCTAGTTTCGGAAAGCCACTTGCACACTTCCTATTGAAAACGCTAGATAAAATGCTGAGATAGTTATTCGAATGGCTATTGTAATACTGCTACCAGATTTACACATAGTAGAGTTTTAACGGCAAACTATAAAGTAAGGTGTACCTCGAGGATATTTACAACAAAGTCATTTCTATATTTTCGACGATTTTCTCGGGTTGATCTGTATGATTTCTCTTCAGATGGCACACTAGAGTACGATTCCGCTCCGTTCCACTCATATTATCATATTTTGATAAGATACGCGCCTGTGGAGTGTAGTGAGATGCAGTCGACATACGGGCCACTCGATAGTATTCAGTAGAGAAAATAACGCTGACGGCACTCTTCCGCACACAACTCTCCCGATTTCCCCACAGTTCTCTCTATTTCAACCCGCATTTCTCCCCGGTTTCAAGCGGCTTCCATTTCTCGTTGTGATCCTGGCTCATTTTAGCTGGCATTCTCTTATCAATGATATCCATCAATTCGGTTTCGCAAGTTATCCTTTGATCGAACGCTTCACTGGATCATTACTGTTGAAACTTTCCAATCAATCTGATCGTGCTCAAGAGAGGCTATAACTCATAAACGCTTCTTATCACTCGCACTTTCCGATTGTGGCTTGATTCTCTTCTTAGTTTCTGATACCCCCGTGTTCCGCCCCTTTGAGTGTTCTCACTTTGTAGTCAAAGTGTCAACAGCTCCTATAAAACGCAACCAAAAGTCATAGTTACTTCAGATATCACGGAAACTTTTCGCTCTCTTACTATATGTTTGCTCCTCGGAAAATGTTTTTGCCCCTGCCCCTCTCTTTTATGAATTGCGTGTCGATGCAGTATTCACGATGCCTATTTCAAGGACAAAGTCTGAAAGACTAAAGTTTTTATCATTTCAGATGAGCCCCAATAAGCGAGTGTGCATCGTTGGAGCAGGCGCAGCCGGACTTCCCTCGATCAGGTAAGCCATGACTATTGATTAGACGTCATAATAATAATAATGATTATAATAATAATAATATGATCTCGGACAATATAAGAACATTATTTTTGATTTTGAAAAATCTCTCTGCAGACATTCTGTTCTCTATGGATTTGACACAGTCTGCTACGAAGGACAAGGTGAAATCGGAGGATTGTGGAGATTCAAACCAGAGGAGACTGACGGTTTGTACCATTGGCAAAAACATAATTTGTTTCACTTATTTACGATGACTTACCAGCATAAGACTTACCGAATCTAGTAAATTAATTTAAGCCGTTTTGAAAATGTGAAGATAACTTACAGAATCTTCCGTGATGAAATCGACGGTGATCAATTCGTCGAAGGAAATGACGGCTTACTCTGATTTCCCTCCCGAGCCGACCGTTGCGAACTTCATGCACAACACTCACATGTGCAAGTATCTCGAAGACTACGCAGAGAACTTCAAACTCGCGCAGTACATCAAGTTCCATCACAAGGTTTGTGGTTTGACGAATAAGGAGATGCTAGGTTCATGTTCTACAGTTGTCAAAAATGCCGGTGAAACTCTAAGTACGTCGTCTCCATGAAGTGTACTTCTTTCCTTTCAGGTGCTCGACATCGTGAGAGCCGCCGACTACAACGAAACTGGCAAGTGGAATGTGACTGTGAAAGATCTAAAGTAAGTTTAGTAACAAAAGTTAATCAATGGTTTTAAAATGATCTTCATTTTTGAATGACGTTTTCGTATGTCCATTCGATTAGGATCCAGGACTTTATTCATTGTCGTCATCTCACACCATTCATGGTCTAATGACACTCCAGATCCGGCGACACAACTACTGAAGTCTTCGACGGAGTTCTCGTGTGTACTGGCCATCACACTCGCCCTCATTGGCCCGTTAAATGGAAGGGACAAGACGAGTTCAAGGGACAGATCATCCATGCGCATTCCTACAAAGACCACAGAGGTTATTTTTGTTAACATTTGTTTTGAACGCACAAGTATTTATGACATAAGTATTTTTTGAACTGTATCTTTTTACAAAATATTCATGTCCAGGAAAAAAAATTAAATCTAGTTTTCGAGTTATTTACAGGTTTCGAGGACAAGTCGGTCGTTGTTGTGGGAGTGGGCAACTCGGGCGGAGATATTGCAGTCGAACTCTCAAAGATTGCTAAGCAGGTAAAATATACTGCGTATTTGTTGTATTTGTGCATTGCGCCCAGGAATTCGGCATAGATTGATTATTTTCGGCGTCTCCTTCGGTCGTCGCTTCTCATCACCGAAAATGATGACTGTAGCTGTGATTTATCGATTTTGTTGATGACTACATTACATAAAAATGGTTTGCAGGTGTACCTCGTTACTCGCAGAGGCACTTGGGTGTTCAATCGAGTCTCCGACTGGGGAAGACCCGTCGACAGCTTCCTCAATGCTCGCTTCTACAGTGCACTAAGAACTGTGAGCATTTGAATGTTTTCTTTTCATATATTGTCTGAGTAAAAAACGGCAGAGCAAACAACAATTTGAAAATGAGATCGCTAACGCTGCTAACATTCACAGTATGAAAAATTAAGACAGAAAAATTAAGAAAGATAATCGAAAAAAATTAGTGTTTTGAGTTGTTGATATTTCAGGAACTTCCTAGAGCACTCACCGAAGTGACAATGCAGAAGCAGTTGAACAAGCGATTTGACCATGAACTTTTTGGTCTCAAACCGAAGCACGGCGTATTCAGGTACGGACATCATTTGGTTTTGCAGTGACCATACTAACTCTGGTAGAAGTTCCAGATTCATTATAGGATAATAGAAATCTGTATTATTCATGTTGTAATTATATTAAAAGAGTTCGCAATTTACATTTCTCAGTGCTCATCCGACCATCAACGACGAGCTCCCCAATAGAATTGCGTCGGGAACGATCAGAATGAAGCCACAAATCGAGAGAATCACTCAGAATGGAGTGAAGTTCGTGGACGGAACCGAGGCTCAGGCGGATACGGTAAGACCGTGTGTGGATTACTTCTGAAAAGGGCGTAATGATTCCTGAGAAATATTCAAAGTATTAAAAACGAAAGGATAGCGCAATAACACACAACGCGAGAGAAAAAATCCTTATTTTTCATGAACTCAAAAAACGTTTTGGATAAATCTCTTCGCGGAAAATATCTTGTCGAATTAGGATATACATATAATGACTGTAAACTCTCCAGATCATCGTTGCAACTGGCTACACCATCGAATTTCCCCTGATTGAAGGAGGAAAGCTCATCAAGGTAACTGTTACTACTAAGTTACTGATGTAAATAGAACATAAAAAAGATAATTACGAACGATTGGTTATGCGAAATACAGCTAATTCAAATGTTTCCTTTAGTCAGAGGAGAATGAAGTCAACTGCTTCGAGTTCATGTTTCCCATGGAACTCGACAAGACGACACTCGGAATCGTCGGAATGATTCAGGTGAAAAATAATTAAATTAAATCGATGAATCAATTACTTTGGCAATGAGCATACTCAATGAGAACAGCGCACACCCCTGTATCCTTTTTGTTAGCCATAACCCCTGCAGGAAACCCCCGTCATTAGTGTGAGACTCGCTTTCTCTTTGATGGACGCCGCCCCGAATTCTCTGTGAGCCTCGCATTCTTACACAGAAAACAGCAGAGTCGTTAATGGATCTATCTGATCAGAGTAGCAAAGCCCGAGTGCTTATCATACGATGAGTAGTCGAGTACGTGCTTGCTATGGCAGAGACCAAATAGAGAGAGACGACGACAAACTACAAATCTGTGCACGTTTCATCTTGTCGTGTACACACGCATTTGTACACAAGAATCATCCACGAAGTATGTTAGGCGCACGTTTCCACAAATATCGAGCATCAACTACTAATAGTAAGTGATGTGGTGTGTAAAGTAGGTCATCACTTAACTGCATTTATCCAAAGTCTAACATCACTACAATAGAGGTCCTACCGAAAACACAAAGCGAAATGGGGGAAATGAAATTACTTTATTATAAAATGTGAGTTAAGATTATTCGTCTTTGATTTCCAGCCGTATGGCTCGATTATGCCGATCGCCGAACTACAAGCTCGTGTGATTCTCGATGTTCTCAGTGGAAGAAGTCGTCTACCCAATAAGGTGAGCCATCATAATTATCTAATCAGCAGAAACGAATGAAGGATACTGAATAATTGATGGATACCTCAGTCAGATTGAGTAAAGTTTGAGAGAACAAATCCATTTCTCAGGAGGAGCGTGCTAAGCTTGTGGTCGCTAAACGTGAAGAGATGGCTAGTCGATACGCCGCCTCCAGACGTCACACCATCCAGGTAACACAAAGACACACACATTGTCTGACAGGCACAAATATGAAATCGCGCATACGTTGAAGGAGTGAAATGGTTAAATTACATGATATTCGTGTGGAAATTTAAACGTTGTTTCAGGTTGACTACATAGCCTACATGGACGATCTGGCAAAGTTGATCGGATGCGAAGCGCCCAAGTGGTGACTCTTTTCTCCAACTAAAAACATATCTGGAAATCTATTCTAGTCGATTGAATACTACTCGAAGATAACTTAATATCAGGTTCGAGCACCTTCCTCACGATCCCAAGATGGCTTTCGCCACTGCATTCACTCCTTTCGCTTCTTATTTCTATCGTCTCCGTGGACCTCATCCTTGGAGTGGAGCGAGAGACGCGTGTCTCACCATTGAGGACAGAATTGTTCAGGTTCGCTCTGAAAGAACTAATAGAAGGAAGGCTTTTTCGAGTTGTTCGTTTTCCCAGGGCAACTTACCAATATAATTTGCAATTAAATTATTTTTTCTCACTTTCTCAAACTTGGCGATAAACTAGTGTTCTTTTGAGGCGACGGATGCGAAGGGCAAAGGATCTCCCTTCAATGCTCTCAAGAGTGGCGCTCTTCATGAACTCATTACTTTCATTGTCTTCGCAATTCTTCTCATCGCTGCTCTCATTCACTGAATTATCGATTTACCTCTGAATATATTGATTTATTGATTATCTGCCCGATTATCTGTACTATCACAGCCCCGCTGCTCAATCGACGGACGACAATCTTATCAGTTTCACTACGATCACTATGTTATCGTCTCAGCACTCCGATTTGTATTGTTTTGTTGGTACTTATTCAAGCACAGCTATGCACGAATTCTAGACGAAATACGACGATAAAGTAATAACGCGTAACTGTTTGTTGTTAGCAAACAAAGGAAGTATGTTGAAGTATTCTGATATTGACTCTGTCGAGTACCCATGAAAAAGCATTCACATTAGCCTAGATGACGCGATGACTGTGTTTTACGTTTCTCGGATCCCTGCTTTTTATTGTTCTTTCGTTCTCTGATCCCACCAAATGATCGTGAGCAACTTTTATTATGCGGTCTCGGTGTGCTCGGATGGGTGATTACACGTTTCCTGCATACAGAGTGTTGCATTCTCCATTGTCTGACTCTCTCAATATCTCCATTCTCTCGTCATTTTCCTTGTTCTCCATCTGAATTCTCTCTTTCTGCTTATCGTCCGCAGTCCTCTCAGGCTTCAAACTCCATCGAAAGAGTATAAAAAGACAACGCCCGTGAGCACTCCGTTCTCTCAAATCTGCTACAAGGTGTTGCTAATTGTGTACCTTTTTGAGGATCAATGGGTAAGAAGCGCATCTGTGTTATCGGAGCAGGCGCCGCCGGACTTCCGTCCATCCGGTAAGCAAGTTTATTGATCTTCATTGAATTGTTTATTGAATTTTCTGGAATAGATATGTTGATTCGTAATTAGAGCAACGGCATTTAACGATGTTTACGTAGCAGGCGTCGATAACCAGAAATTCAGTAGATTACACTTATTTTTATACATTGATATGCAAAACAGTCTTTTAGCCACGCTCTTCTTTATGGTTTCGATGTTACTTGCTACGAGGCTCAGGGAGTCATCGCTGGTCTGTGGAGATTCAAGCCGGAGGAAACCGATGGTTCGTTAATCTTTCAAAGGGAGCAAGAAAATAGCAGAGACTATCTGAGAGGACGAAGATCGACACTACAATTGACCAAAGAAGACAAGCATGATTTATTCCCTTGACCCTGTTATCCTGAGTTCGAAGATCCTGCCCCCCTCTGCCCACGAAGCTACCTTCCTGCAGGCCCATTTGCCTTGATGACAGGATAAATCTGTAAATCTGTAAATCTGAGAGGATCGAGTTTCTGTCAACAGTGGCCGTACAAGGAGACCTAACCTATGCTCAAAAGATGACCCTAGAGTAAACTTTGTGCGTAGAAACCGAAAATCGACCTTAGAACTGCTGATTCTCAAATCCGGCTGTGATATGTTTCATCACATGTACTAAAGTGGAAAAATGAAAATTCTTCCAACGCAAACTAGACCCCAAATTAGATAGTAATTCTTAAAGAACATCTCGTATGCATGATTTTCACTGTTGAAAGTAAGTTTATAACTGATCTGTGAAAAAAGTAAAATTTTTTTGAAATTTTGAAAGATCAAAATAATTTTCAAAAAAAATATTTTTCGCGGAGGGGGAATTTTAACATTCGCATTCGATTCCTCGTGGAAAGTTACACCGGGTACCATATTTTCGGTTCGATCGATAGGGCTTATCTATTTTTAAATATTTTTTGAAAAACACATTCTTCTATTTTTGACGATTTTCGATAAAATTCAAGTTTCGAAAAAAGTCAGATTTATATCTCAAATGAGTCCTAGTTATCAGAAATCCATATTAGAATTATTATTATTAATTTTCACAATGTTGTCGTTTGAACTGACGTGCCATGTATCAGTGAAATACGACCTCGAACTCCATACTTGTGTTTTAAGAGACCGGCTCGTTAAGAATAGAGCACTGCCAGGCATTCGCGCCAGGACTTTCGATTTGGCACATCATACTCATACCATGGAAGTGTTTCAGCACCCAATTTACAAAAGTATTCGAATTTGTGCCCTGAGGCTCAAACCCGGCTCGCATATGTCGCAGAAGTGTCGAAAAAATTGATTTTTTCAACTTTTGAAGTTCATGAGCTAGGATTAATTTTTCTTTGGCAATATTTTAAGCATGCCTAGTGTGCACTGAAAAACAACATGAATTATTTCTAAAGACTTTTATCCCACCAAGGCCAGTCTGTCTGTCCGTTTGTCTGTACGTGCGTGTGTTCAACTTTGCCACTAAATAACTCGGGAACGAAGAAAGATTTCGACGCACTCTCTTCACTATCTTATACATATCGACAAAAGTAAACTTTTCAATAAAAAATATTGAAACAAAAACCCTGGCCAAGTGGCTAAAGCGCTTGCCTTCGATTCCGAGAGTCACAAGTTCGGACCCCACCGCGGGCAAACGTTTTGCCACATTTTGGTGATATTAGAAATTATATATTATTTCTTCATCTGCTGGCCGAATTATGAATTTTCGCATCAACACTCTTTTTGAAAAAAATCGAACATTTTTTTGAAAAAAAATCTTTGAATCCTGGATGATTGTCAAAATGGGAAAATATTTTTCCGTCTTGTGGTGCGCTAACGCGGGTTGAGGCATGAGCGGGTTGAAGACCCTAACGGTTCATTAGAAAAATATGCAAGGATAAGATAACGGAGGAATTGTAGGCATTGATCGACGATAGGCGAACATTTTTTTTAGATTTTGGACCATTTTGCAGGAATTCTTTCATTCTTTATGAAAAAAATTTCATACTTCTTTAGTAAATGTACTTTGAATGCAGTTTAATTCTATAAGATGACGTCATTCTAGAATTCGAGTTTTTCAGGATGATTTTTTTGTAAAATCGAATTTTTCGTTTACTGCGAAATGATGGCAGGCAATATTGCATCCACCATCATATACAGATTATTATGTGCTACAATGTGAAGCGTGAAATTATTTGCTGTCTCTCTATATTTGAGGATAAATTTCAAAAATGAGACAAAATCGATTCGGATGAAATATTTCCAATCGCTCCAAAATATTTCAAGTTGTTTTTCGATGCACACTGAGCATGCTTGAAATATTGCCGAAGAAAAATTAATCATAGCTCATATACTTTAACTCCAGATTCGATAAAGGGAGTGCTCGGTGGCCGGCTCCAGGTTCGGTTCAGGACACCGCAAAACATTTTTCTTGTGTTCCCATCACTCCTCACACCATTAACGAAAATATCGAAAATTTCCATTTTTTACTTTAAAAACACAGCAAACAGGTGAAAACGTGTGTCACGCTACTCAAAAAAGGGCTATGACGGCTTCTAGCGCTTGCATAAAATGTGGCAAAACGTTTGCCCGCGGTGGGGTCCGAACTTGTGACTCTCGGAATCGAAGGCAAGCGCTTTAGCCACTTGGCCAGGGTTTTTGTTTCAATATTTTTTATTGAAAAGTTTACTTTTGTCGATATGTATAAGATAGTGAAGAGAGTGTGTCGAAATCTTTCTTCGTTCCCGAGTTATTTAGTGGCAAAGTTGAACGCACGCACGTACAGACAAACGGACAGACAGACTGGCCTTGGTGAAATAAAAGTCTTTAGAAATAATTCATATTGTTTTTCAGTGCACACTAGGCATGCTTAAAATATTGCCGAAGAAAAATTAATCCTAGCTCATGAACTTCAAAAGTTGAAAAAATCACTTTTTTCGACACTTCTGCGACATATGCGAGCCGGGTTTGAGCCTCAGGGCACAAATTCGAATACTTTTGTAAATTGAGTGCTGAAACACTTCCATGGTATGAGTATGATGTGCCAAATCGAAAGTCCTGGCGCGAATGCCTGGCAGTGCTCAATTCTTACCGAGCCGGTCTCTTAAAACACAAGTATGGAGTTCGAGGTCGTATTTCACTGATACATGGCACGTCAGTTCAAACGAAAACATTATGAAAATCAATAATAATAATTCTAACATGGATTTCTGATAACTAGGACTCATTTGAGATATAAATCTGACTTTTTTCGAAACTTGAATTTTATCGAAAATCGTCAAAAATAGAAGAATGTGTTTTTCAAAAAATATTAAAAAATAGATTAGCCCTATCGATCGAACCGAAAATAAGGTAAACGGTGTAACTTTCCACGAGGAATCGAATGCGAATGTCAAAATTCCCCCTCCGCGAAAAATATTTTTTTGAAAATTATTTTGATCTTTCAAAATTTCATAACTTTTTTCACAGATCAGTTATAAACTTACTTTCAACAGTGAAAATCATGCATACGAGATGTTCTTTAAGAATTACTATCTAATTTGGGGTCTAGTTTGCGTTGGAAGAATTTTCATTTTTCCACTTTAGTACATGTGATGAAACATATCTCAGCCGGGTTTGAGAATCAGCAGTTCTAAGGTTGATTTTCGGTTTCTACGCACAAAGTTTACTCTAGGGTCATTTTTTCAGCATAGGTTAGGTCTCCTTGTACGGCCATATCTCGAGCCTATCAGATAGTGTCTGATAGTTACTACAGAAGCGAATTGCATTCGAAGACACAGTTTAATCATATATAGAAAATATCTGCAGAGGCCTCGGTAATGAAATCGACGGTGATCAATTCATCGAAGGAAATGACGGCCTACTCTGATTTCCCTCCTCCTGCAACTGCCGCGAATTTCATGCACAACACTCACATGTGCAAGTATCTTGAAGACTACGCCGAGAACTTCAAACTAACACAGTACATCAAGCTCTATCACAAAGTGAGTTGGAGTTTCCACGATTTCAATTTATCACTATATGTTCATTTTTTTAGAAATATGAAATATGCATATATGTAATAGGTAAACAACGTCGAACGTGCGCCAGACTTCAAGACAAGTGGACAGTGGATTGCGTCTATTGAGGACTTGAAGTGAGCATCTAAAAAAAGTATCCAATGCAAATTTTGTATGATTCCTCGCATGTGTTCGGCGAGTGTCCGATCTTCTCTAAAACGAATAATAATACTAGTAAAATGATTTCCACATCAGGACGAATAAGACGTGGACGGAAGTCTTCGATGGAGTTCTCGTCTGCACTGGCCATCACACTACTCCTTACTGGCCAAAACAGCAATGGAAGGGACAAAGCGACTTCAAGGGAGAGATCATCCATGCTCATTCATACAAGGACCATAGGGGTACTCCACCTCTTTCTTTTATATTTTATCATTGCATAAAAACAATATCATTTTTTGCAAAGATTTGGTTCTGCGGGCATATTTTAAAAACTGTGAGGACTTGCTATTGGATATGATAAATGAATTTTCAAAACAATACAAATGTGATTTCAGGATTCGAGGACAAGACTGTCGTTATCGTTGGTGTTGGAAATTCAGGTGGAGACATCGCAGTCGAACTCTCCAAGATCTCGAAACAGGTGAGACTGTGCCACACAATCCTTATCGGGTTGTAGTGACAAAATGTGCTTTCGGATGCAAATTACGAGGAAGGGGTTGTTCGGATATAGTTTCAATAGCCATGTATGACCCGTCGCTTTAATGACATTGTCGGATTGTCACGCTTCGGCATTTTGCTAGGTTGATTATGCTTGTCAATCGCTCTTTGTCTCTAGGTGTACGTCGTCTCTCGTCGAGGCACTTGGGTTCTCAATCGAGTCTACGACTATGGAAGACCCTCCGATTGCTTCCTCAATACAAGAGTCAACAACTTCTTCTGGCACGTAAGTTTCAGTGCGCAAAGATTACCAGTTCCAGTTGTGCTTCTAGATCAATCAGAGATCTCTTTCAGAACATGCCCACATGGCTAGTGAATCGTGCAGTGCAAGATAAGCTGAACCAGCGATTCGACCATGAAGTATATGGACTCAAACCGAATCACGGAGTATTCGGGTAAGCAAATTGTATATCGAACAAAAGATCTACGGTTTTCTATACTTTTTGTGGACCGGAAAGTAAATATAGTGCGCTTTCAGCCAACATCCCATGATCAACGACGAGCTCCCCAATCGAATTGCGTCGGGAACGATCAGAATCAAGCCAGTCATCGAAAAGATTACTGAGCACGGAGTCGAATTCGCTGATGGAACGAAGGTCGATGACGTTGATACAGTGAGTACTGGACACGATGCCTACATTGATAGTGTAAACTCATCAAGGAAAATATATGCGACTTACAATTAGTTCTTAATTTCAGATCATTGTCTCCACTGGATACTCATTCGATCTTCCCGTCATCGAGAAAGGAAAACTCGTGCCGGTAATTCATAGAGACAAATTTTGTATCCATATTTAGAATAGAAATAACTAATTTGTTTATTGAGAATAGAAATAAATGAATCATCGATGTATTTCATTTCAGGTAGTCGAGAATGAAGTGGATCTCTACCAGCTCATCTTCCCTATGAACGTCGAGAAAGACACACTGGGAGTCATCGGATTCTTCCAGGTAGAGATTTGTATGCATCTTCATGAACAAATGCGAGGTAGACAGTAATATCTTGGATGTTGTGTCTTTGAAGCCGTACGGATCGATCATGGCGATCGCTGAAATGCAAGCTCGTCTCGTTCTCGACGTCATCGCTGGTCATTCCAAACTGCCCACCATGGTGAGTCGATTTGTCAAACTGAATCAATAGCCGATCTCGGAAGGTTACTGTAGAAGTAGTGTGCCGTAACAATATGTCTGCAGGAGCAACGGAAGCAGAACAATCGTGAAAAGCGCGAGAAAATGGCGCAACGATACGCCAAGACGAGAAGACACACTATTCAGGTTAGGAATAATCATAATTTCGATAGAATTCATTAGTTTTTGAATTTAATTTTGAGAAAAAAACGGTGTTTAGCTGATATTTCTTACAGGTTGACTACATTCCTTACATGGATGAAATGGCTGCGATCATCGGTTGCAATCCCCCAGTATGGTAAGTGATAATCATACTCGTCCAGACGTGGAGGCGAACACTGGGGCATGGGGCATCCACGACCCCTATTCATGGGCTGTGACTAAGGAGTGTATGCCTATGGTGACAATCAAGAGATATCGATTGATATCGTATTCTCTTGATCCAGACGACATTTCTTCAGGTACTCTCACCTCCCGCACGATCCTCAGATGGCGGTTTCGACTCTTTTCGCGCCCTTCGCTGCATATTTCTATCGTCTCCGTGGTCCTCATGCTTGGAATGGAGCGAGAGACGCGATTATGACTATCGAGGACAGAATCATCCAGGTTTGTACCCCAATCTGAATGAAAAGTCAATAAGATCAGGACAGCAAGTGAAAAAAGCTCGCTTATCTGTAGTAGAAAGTGACACGATCTTGCTTTAGAATCGATGCTCAAGCGCTTCTTGCGTAGTGTTAATACTCATTCCTTCGAAGATAAGTATATTTGAGGCGACACACTGGCAAGGAAAGGGATCGATGTTCAATTACTCGGGATTCAAGGAATTCCTCACTCTCGCAGTTATCATTCTCGTCGTTTTCTTCGCTGTAATCTTCCGATACGTACTATGAATCAATTTCTCCACCACAGTCACGACATAAATTGGATATATTTTTTAATTGTTGTCGACCTTGTTCTTACAATAAAGTTGTAACTACTCCCTTGTTTCCTAAGAGATGTATGTTCGTGATTGAAAATTATTCGGTGCACATCAAATTCTGATCTAGTACGTTGTACGTTCACGACTTCCTATGTACACCAGGCCCATTTTAAAACCGAAAATGAAAAAAAAACGTATCAGGAAAACCAGGTGGCTTCAGGTGGAATTGTGACTGTTTGAATTCAAATGTTTCCCGCTCTCTCCTTATTTGTCTCGCTTCGGTATTCATAGGGGAGTCGCATTCCTGTTCGCCTTTGGTTGGGTTAGGCGTTGTTTTTGGTAGGAAAGAACGATCACCTCATTGTGAAAGAGCGAAAGCGAGAAAGTACTGCCAATGGTCCTGCTCGATCCCTTCTTGACACCTGCTTGGATGCAAGAGTAGTCTCACTCTCGCACCGATTGTTAGCGTACGGTAGACGAGCGTTCAAACGGGAAAGGGACGCGTCCCTCTCAAGGTTGCATATGTATCCATCCACATATCTGGCAATTTCCTGAAACAAAACTGCATATTTGATTGAAGATGACGTCATTCAAACTGGAGGAACTTCATGCGAAGTTGGAACCATGGGATAAGGCACGAATTGCGTCCAATCGGGCGATGAGAGAGGCTCGATTCAAAGGAGATTTTGACAGTTAGTGCTTATATTTTTGCCTTTTCTTCATTATTTTGCCTCAAAACAAATACTGAACATTCATTTCAAGTAAAGAAGCGTCAGTAGTTCAATTTCAGCAGGTTTTTTCACTATTGTATTTGCAGAACACGCAGCTCGCATCCTCAAAATGCCTCGATTCTGCCGGGCCGACGAGGAAATTATGTGGCTGAGAAATTACAGACCCGATATTCCCAAGTACAAGACTAAAGTTAGTATTTGTTAAGCTCAGAAAGCGTTTAGGAAACTAAATTTTACAATTTTGTGAATGTTTTAGATCCTCGAGTGGCAAGTTCTCGTCAAATTCGGCATTTCCAAATCAGCCGCGTGGAGAAATATGAGGAAACTGCTTCTCCCTCCACCAGGACAGTACAAAAAGTCCACAGAGTGAGTCTTGATTTGGTTCTTGGTTCATTGTTTAAACTTGTCCACAGAGTGAGTCTTGATTTGGTTCTTGGTTCATTGTTTAAACTTGACCATGGATTGTTCCTTACCACGCATGGATTCGACTGGATATTCTCGTGAAAACACATAAAAGAGATTCATTTAGATTAAAATAGAGATGCGATGCGTGTGGATGATGTTGTATAACTTGAAAGTCCATTTTCAGTCCTCCTCATGCCGAAGTGTGCGCACATCTTTTCCACGTAATTTGTATTGATGTGATGGGCGACGATAGAGTGATGAACAGAATCAGAGGTAAGCTGTGATATGCATCGACCATGTTTTGCTTCTGCGATCAGTCGAATTTATTCTAACGATAGGGTATTGTTTAGCATCGCTCATCGATCACTTTCCAGAGTTTGTTCAATGTTTTACTGACGAGGAATTGTCTCGTTTCCTTCATTCTGCGGCTGAAGTCGCTCGTGATTTCATTCCCAAGTACTTCGTGGGAAATATGCTGCTGCGACCGGATCTCATCGAGTCACAGAAGGTTAGACAAATGGCCTTTATTCTACAATTTTGAACGTATTTAGCATTTCAATGTGTTTTACTCGAGAAGGTGTTGGTTATTTCTCATGATATTAATATTTACGAAAACGGTTTTATAACAGCCAGGCTAGGAATCAACGGGCACATGATGCCCATAGGTTGATATGATTCTGAAAAAGAAATACGATTGTCTGCGTCGAGAAAAGTGAAACATAGATAAGATTGATAGTCCTGAAGGTGATTAGCGATCTCTAGATGATGCTCAACTCGAATGATATTTTTCAGGATCACATCATCGATCAAATGCGAGGATCTCCAATCAAATACGGAGGATTTGGTGAGTAAATCTTTTAGTTAATTTATCTTTGAATCAACACATTTTTCAATTTCAGAGAGAATCGCTCGATTGATGGGCGGTCTCAAGTTCTTCTTCTATACTGTGGAACAAGCTGATGTTCTTGCTGAGAGCTTCGTCAGGGAAATCGAGGTGAGTTCGGTAAACAATTAGACTCAACTCGAATATCAGATAGATAAAATAAAAATACAGTTGAAAATTTCAGGACATGTACGCTATCGGCGAGAAGGATCCGCTATCGAAAGACCTCGACAAGTACATTTTATTTAGTTCAAATCAGATTCCAGACGAGATGCTGCATATGTAAACTCCGCTCTTTCCAGCATTGGCTCGTGTGCGAGGCATCGAGCTAATCAGCAGAAGATGTTCAACGCGACCTTCCCGTTCTTCAAGGAATACTCCGTCAAACGAGGTAGGCTGAGCAAATTGTACTCAGAAAACTGATTGGTAACTGCCGTCAGCTAAGTAAGGCAGTAAAAACGTACTGCAAAAAGAGATTATGATGGATGGCCGCATTCGAAATGAGACAAAAAAATAGCATCTCGGCAGTACGTTATTATCTAAAATATGCGATCTCATGTCAAGACTAGACTAAATATAGGATTGTAATGTTAAATTAGATTTGTTTCACAGGATTCTGCGGAGATACGATAAAGTCGGTAGTGGATCTCGCTTGTGTCATTCCCACTGACGCCAATCACCATCCGATCCGTCGTATTCTCACTTATGCTTTCCTCTACCATCGAAGACAAGTTCCTTCCCTTGAGAAAAGTCAGTCACAACTTCCAAATCAATTTTTAAAAACAATTATGGGTTGTTACGAATTGTATAACATATTATATGATCACGCACTCACGTACCGCGCTCGAATTAAACGCGCAGAATATCTTATGAAACAGACGACATTTCAGGAAAGATTATGGGAATGTGGATGAACGACTTCGAATGGGACACGGATCTGAATGGAGAGATTGCTCCTGTTAAAGATGAAGCGGTGAGATTATCATCTTATCCAATATGATCTATGTCTCTTGCTGAGTCTAAACGTGCCCTTTCAGTTCTCATACCACTCTTGCTTCGTGAGTCTTGCACGATTCATCAATCGATTCGACATGAAATCCCCAGGATTTGAGGTGAGAAAATTGATCAGGGAGAGGTATTCTGAACTGGCAAAACATACTTCTCTTTGAATCCCCCGAGTTGAACATGAACCAATTACATTTATCGATAATTACAGGGAGCAATCAAACAGGCGGGAGGAGACAACATGACTCGTCTTATTTCGCTAGCTCTCATTTACGATTCTCAATATGAGAAAGCGTTGGAGATTATTGATCAGGTGCGTCCTATTTTAGTGTTCTAAAACAAAATCATTCCCGAAAATCGCAATTTTCATGAAATAGGGTTTAACTTATGTCATTAACTTTGAAAAATATTCTTGAAAGATATATCAATCCATTTCAGTTTCTGAATTCTCGTCCATATGAAGAATGTCCTCATCTTTACTTCACTCGAATGCTTGCCCTTGTGAGACTCAAGAGATTCAACGAAGCAATCGAAATCGCATTGATCGCTCTTCTTAATGCAGCGAAGGTATTTATTAGTTATAAATTATGTAGTTTTTAAAAATTGAACATTACGAAGACTCATAAGAATGGACGAATAACAGAAAATATAATATACCGAAAGGGAAATACTATGGCGCTTATCACACAGACATGGTAGAGAGACTGCGAGGAGATAAATTTGATAAATCTATTTCATAGGTCACTCTCTGAGAATCAGAACTGAATTTTTAATTCTAATTCAGAACGATCACACCTCTCCGAACACTGCCCCATACTACACAGTGAAGCGAATTGGAGATGCGAATGAGGCCGAAGAGGAAGAAGATGAAATGATGGATGAATACTTAGAAGATAATGAAGAGACTGTTAAGAAGGAGAAAATTAGTGTGAGCCTAACGTTCCATTGTTTGTCAAACTGCAATATCAGCAAAAAAGACTTGCGAATATTGAAATTCTTGGTAGTAGAAAGGTGCTATTCGTCTAGCATATAACTTACACAGGTTATTGAAATGAGAGAATGAAAAATAAATAGTAATCAAGAAATTTTCATTACAGACAATTCATCTAATAACCGAGAGAGATTCCTTCTACTACGTCTCCCATCTTCTTGTGAATCTCATTAAATCTGCATGGAATGCGAAGGAAGAGAGCGAAGACACTTACTGTCAAGTACTCATCGCACTCTTACAAGTACGTGTTATTGCAATTTTCGAATATCGAGTTACCGTCTCAAGACATGGAGAAGGTTTCAAACTTTCATGTTAAATAATTGCATCATTTAATTTAGCTCGATTTCGATCGCACTGGGAAGAAGCTCTTCGATGAGGTTCTTCAATCTGTCGTGAAAAGAAAGGTCCGTTTCACAGTGTTTCGAAAGCGGACTAACGGAGATACAAAAGCCATGTAAAATGCAGCTCGCGTTTTGTATCAGTACATTTGTCAAAATTCCAAATTTCTGAAATTGCCGGCTTTTTCGAGTGTTTCCTGGTGCCCAGAATGCCTCATCACCAATTTCTTGTAGTGGATTGTGTGTCTTTGCAGTTTGTAATATAATGTACGCTGAATAAGTTGAATCGAACAAAAACAATATTGAAGAAATTCTACGCGCCTTCTCTTCTATTCAACCTGCAAAATCGATACATAATCTCGTCATTCTCCAACGTCTTTCATCAATTGCCATTAGGCTCTGTTGTCTTGTGCTCAGCGATGAATGACAAGTGAGTTAATTGATCTAAACAATGGCAGACAGATCTCGTATTCTCTTTTTCTGACTAGTGGACATGTACTAAAAAGTATACTGCACCTATTACCTGATACTGTACCTATTATTAGGCAAATTAGCGCCTAATAGGTACAACGTCAGGCTTTCGACTATTTAATGTAATCAATGTCGCTGAATTATATTACTCTAGCAGAATAGGACAGAGATGATTGAATCATATTCAGAGTCGGACAGACAGAGGACGAAATCGCGAAGCACAACAAGAGAGTTGACAAGGTGATTAACACTCATTAGTCCAACGTATCAAAACGAGAGCAATTAGTGCAAAATCTGTAGTATTTATGTGTGATCTGATCCTTCCAGCTCTTCAAGCGCGTTCTCATTGAAGCAAGTGATTCTCCGACTGCTGTCATGGAATCGATAAGAAGGTTTGTTCAATATCTGTAAAGATGGTCAATTGAATCGTGATACGTATCACGGATTACTCACTAAAGAATCTTGGAGAGTTCATTGTAAGCTGATTTCCTGTTGATATAAATAAAAAATAAATAAAATTATGATGCATTTAAAAAGTACGCGAAATCCACAGGGTTTTCTTACTGTAGTCATTTCATTACAGAATCGTTACCATCCACGCTTGTGATATCTTCACCGGAATCAAAGGGAACGAAGAGAAGGAATTTCATCTACCAATCGAATTTAAAGTAGAATCGAAGGAGGAAAAGGACGATATCACAGAAGAGGAAACAACGAATATTGAAGTGAACGAAGAGAAAGACGGACAGAAGAAAGAAGAAGAGAAGAATGGTGATCAAGAAAAGAAAGATGAAGGCATCGAGAAGGAGATAGTAGAAGAAGGAGAGAAGAAAGAGGAAGAGAACAAAGGAAAGAGAAAGGTCGATGAAGACAAAGAGACTGAAGTGGATGAGAAGAAAATCAAGATGGAAGAGGATGAGGAGATCGAAGTCATTACTGTGAAGGTTACTGAAAAGGTACGTACTTAAAAACGAAAGCAAAGAAAGCATAGGTGTTAGGGTTTTCACGTTAATTTCACGTCAACATTTTGCAGATTCAGGCGCCATCGACCATTTCAGAGGAAATTGAGGTAGTGACGGCAAGTGCGGAGAAAACGAAGGATGCAGACGAACCAATGGAAGATGAGGTGAGGGCTAATAATTCAATTCAGTAATATAATGTTAGATTTTTTCTTCAATTGTACAAAATTAAAACACCTATGATTCAGCCGATGGTCAATCTGGAAACGACGGAAGAGAACGAGCTTGAAGATGAGGAGGAAATGATGGAGACGGATAGCATAGAAAGCGATGAGGAGGTCACACAAATTCATACTGCTTTGAAATATTTTAACTTTGAAAATAATTAAATACTGGCTGGCGAGAGAGAAAAATTTTCTAGTTATGAAGAAGAGCCAAACATAAATGTATTCCTTTCAGGGTCCTCAGGAAGATGCGAAATCCAAGGAAAATCCAGAGGCTAGTCAGGAGAAGGAGTCCGATATACAGGAGAAGGTAAGAATAATTAGTTGAGCAATGATGGGAAGACAGTACATACAGAAAAATTGAATCTGCAATTTTGACTGGGTGGGATTTTATTTACAAAAAAAAAGAAAACGAAAGTATGTTTTTACAGATCGACGAATCCACCAAGATAGCTGATAAAACGAGCACTGACAAACAATAAGTAGCCGCGGAGAACGAATATTGAATATATTATATACAATATGTATTGATTGGTTTCCTATGTATCTCATTCTCGATGTCATCTCATTGTTATTCATTTATGCGTGTAATCGCACGAGTATTGTTTCCATTTCACGAGATAAAAGTATAGTCAAGTTACGAATGTAGTGGTAGATCAATACAGGGATGGACCTGCGCGCTCGAATTCGCTCTTATATCTCCTTCCATTCAAATTTTGTTCAATTTTTGATTTCTCTTATGATTGTATTCTATTTCATTTTTTTTGGCTCGAGGAGTGCATCGATCAGCTCAATCGATGATGCCTCCCATCTGCTGTTTGCGACATCGCCTACCCTTTCCGTGAATAAACAAGTAGTCCTTTAGTATCTTTTACGCTGCTCTCATGAGCATAGCTTCTCTGACAATACGAATCGTGAACCTCTTGGAATGTTCATTCTGTAATATTTTCCTCTTTATGTTTTCTCATATTTCGCCATGTATTCTGTCTTCGGAAAATGAGGACCTTTAAAGTAGTGTTGTCGTTTTATTCATAGCAATTATCTATTCATTCGTTTCATCGCTCGCAACTGTTGATTGATAGCTTCTAATATGCCACCGGAAACTTTGATGGGGTGTTTCGCCCCTCCTTTGCTAGGGTACTCGCACTATCAATAGATCGTTCGTTATGCTTCTCATGGTAAAGTATCTTATTTCATCGCAGGCCCTCTTTCTCGGTGAGCATTCTCACGATTGATTCCTCTTTCTATGTTCCTTACGTAACGTCCTCTCTGTTCATCTCTGGTTATTCCCACACACGGGAATGACTGTCTCTGAATGGCACTCCCGCCAATTTCGTTTGTCTTTGCATAGAAGTTATTTACCTTGCTGTGCTATGGAGGCGTCTTTTCTCTTCACCTATTAGCCGCTGTATTACGCTGTAACTCTTTTGTTTTTCAGGGATCAATTCATATCTTGAAATTTTATATTCATTTGCGAACAGAATATTAATATTTGCTTAATGATACCCACTAGCGAAATTGGTCTCATATCTCTTCCCCTCTATTCCTCTGAGCTCTAGTGCATTCCGCGTGCGCTGTACATATTTGCTAGGAAACCGGTTGTTCAATTTATCTTTTTTTTTGGAAAACGCTTCTCCGACTCCCTCGTTCCACGCGCTCTCTCACACCGAAAAGAGAGGAAATGTGTGGAATGTAGCTAAGAGAACCTTTTTTTCCTAGGAAACGAAACATTGAAAAACCGTTCCCATAGCAAATGTGTTTCCTGTGTGCTCCCTCTTTCTCACTCACTCTGAATCTACTTCAATCAATCAATTTCATCTCTTCTCGTTTGGTCTCAGCTTTTCATCTTCGGTTCCATCTCTTCTCCTGATTGCCTTTGTTTCTTTCTCTCCAGGTTCCTCTTATCATTTCACTCTTTATTACATCACCTTTCTGTGTGGTTTCTTCTGGACACCAACTGTGTTTTCTTTTACAGAACATTCATAAATGTGTTTCTCTCCTGTTGTATTTTGAAAATGATATTCGTTATTTCTTGTGCATTTTAGATTTTTTCTTCGCTTTTCACACTTGTCATTTGTACTTCCCCATTCGGGACTTTTTTATTTTCCCCCACTCTTATCCCCTCACATGACCATATTCAATCACTGAAATATTGCTTTGATGGGGTCTTCACTTTCGTAGTCCACTTTTTTGCTTCATCTTCTTTTTCATCCTTCTCTTCATAGACACTGCTTAGCCTGGCTGATTGGTTCATTTATACTAGTCTTGAGAGAAATGTTTGAGTGATTGCGATCCTCTATGTCCCGATATCTTCCCCCTCACACGTGGACCTTCTGAAACGTTTGGCCTTATTCATGGTGAAATGCCAATATGATAGACAGTGATTGCGTATTTTTTTTATCACGATGACCGGTACAATGTTGGATAGAAGATGGTAAATTTATGTTAGGACCCATGTGTCTGTCATGTGGTGTGATCACTGTAGTGGTTTGACATGTGCGTCCTTTGTTGCCCTTCCCTCTTTTGTTCATTGTATACTTCTGTCTCTAACTGATGTTTCAGCTTACCCTCTGATTCCTCTCTTTGTTGTGGTTAGACTCCTAAAGATGTTGCAGCTTTGCCTCCTCTGTCCATATGTTTCTCTCTCCTAATGTACCCTCTGGGTTACTGTAGGTTCCTCTTCCCTTTCTAGCAGTCAGTCTCGCTCCCCTCCATACTTTGACCTCGCGTTCTTTCCCTCTGCTTGTGGTGTTACATCTGCCTACCCTTTCAAAGCTCACACACTTCTTCTGATTTTCATTTATCAAAGTTTCTGAATGCTGTAGTGCATTAACTTCTTAGGCTCATCCGTTCATTATTAAATCCTATTCCTGGGGAAATATTTGGGGGATGGGGTATAACTATCTTTTACATTCAGAGAAAAAAATACGTCGAATGCACGAAGTAATTAATTACTTCTGTGGAAACTCGCTTGAAAACCAATCGAAGTTGATCACAGTTTACGTGTATTCCACATCAGTGATTAATTACTTCATGCATGCGACGAATAAAGTTTTCTCTGAGTGTAGCACCACAGATCCACGAACTGTAATCGATATTTATTAACATCGTACTGCAACTTCTTAATCATTTGATCTCAGCGGATTGCTATAGAGTGGCAGAGAGAGAGGGGGAGGGGAGTGTCCCGTTACAACCTTTGGCACCTATCGATTGCGTCACCCCGAGTCTGCGTCTTATTCGAATAAGCGGCTCCCACAAGAGCACGCGGAGTCTATTTCTGGCTGGTGTTGAAGGGAATTTTATGCTGAAATGCGATCCAAATATGAACTGCTTATGTTTGCTTAGCCGCTTTTCACTCCCTTCCTATAATCCATCGTGTTTGGAATATTCCAATCTGCAGAGATACTCTAAGCTTCGTGGCTTTCAAAAATCTTCTCGCCTTTCCTCTCCCAACTCTTCAGTCGCGTTTATGTTGTGTGTGGGTTCACAAAGCTTGGTTATTCTTTCAATATCTCCTCTTCTTGCTGTAATTATTCCTCATATCCCCTGTCTAACAAAAGATCATACTGTAATTCGTTGTGTCATGGCGCGGTAAATATTTGAGAAACCCAATATTTTGCTTGAATAACCAGGTGAGGGAACTCTTCATTGTACTAACCAATAATAAAGTCGATTTCGATGTGAAATAGCGTTCAAAACGGAATATTCGCGTGGATACCTTTATCCACGTCGTCTATCTCTTCCGATACGCTCTTTGCCTCAATTAAGCAAAGCCGCAATCGGTATTCGTAAAACCTTTCTCTCCTCGTGCTTCTTTATCAGTATATCCACCTCGCGTCGCTTCATTTTTAAACTATATATTCCAGGTATTGAACGATGCCACCGAATAGCTCTGATTCGAATGCTTCCAACGAAGAGAATTTGGTTCGTTTTATGCCATCATGTTTTTACAGCCTTTTTTTCTTCCAGCCCGTGCAGCAGATTCCGACTGCTGCAGTCAAACGAAAGCCCGGTCGCCCTCGGAAAAACCCACTCTCTGAGCATGAAGACTCAACCCCTGTCCAGGTCAGATTTCATTATAAAAATACTACTTAATCTACGCACGAAGTTTGATATTAAACAATAAATAAAGGGAACATACTTATGGGGGATTCTTTTAGTAGTCCTGACTTGCAACGTCACTTTCCAGGACCCGCCTGTCGCAGCAGTAGGTCGTGCCCCAGGAACTCGTTCTGCAGCTGCTGCAGCAGAACAGCAGTCAACCGTCGCTCCGGCCAGAAACTTTGCTGCAGCTGCTGCAGCAGGATGTCGCTCTGCAGCTGCCGGCCTTTTCTCTGCTATTGCTGCTGCTGCATCTGCTGTCGCACCCGGTCGCAAACGGCCAGCTGAAGCAACAGTGGAAACTGACAATAAGGTGTGCTTGTCTTGACTGAAATCAAAAATCGGATGATTGCTATCGCTTTTTCTTTCTAGAAGCTCAGTGCAATCATACTTCCTCTAGAAATTACTCTCAAAAAATAACTTAAATTCTCACCCAAGCTACAATTTGGAAACAACAAAAATTCATAGAAATCCAGATTCGGCGAGTTGCTTCTCCAACTCTTCCGACTGCGACTGCTTCTGCGGCCGCAGCCGCGACTCGCTCCGCAGTTGCTGCAGCAGGACTTCTCGTGGCTGGCCCTGCAGCTGCATTTCCCTCACCATCTGCTGCATCCTCCTCGACTACCCACCGGACCACTCAATCTACCGACAAAAAGGTCTGATCTTTACGATAACTCAGATCGCGCCTTTGAAAGGGCAGAAATCACCCGCTGTTTTCGATGAATGTATGATTTTTCTAGCAAGGTACCTCAATCTAAATAACGATGCCAAAATTCTCCCAACAGAACAAAAACCAATCAATATTTAGCAGTTGCAGAATCGTCGATTGCATGCTGCAGCGCCGGCTTCTCCGAACACAGTAGCAGCTGCTGCTACTGCATTACCAACGACGCCCATACGTTCATCTCAGAGAGCAAAACGACCAACAAGGGTTAGTATCTCAACTGGCCTTATTTCGTACTATAGAATGTTGAGTTGATTTCCTTGTTTTAAGAGATTTATTGCGGAAGGAGATGAGGACGAAGAGCGTGCTGCAACTGCTGCAGCTGCTGATGCTGCTGATGCTGCAGGCGATTCCTCGACAGTCAATGATCTAGAAGCGGAAGATGCTGAAATGAATGGAGACAACACCGAGGTAAGCATTCATTGTCGGTATTACCTGAGCCAGGGATACATAGAAAGCTTATTCTACAAAGTGCGAACTACAGACACAATAGTTTCTTTCCCAGAGCGGATCGGCTTTTCTCAAAACCCGGTAATCAAATCAGTTTCCCTGTATGAGCGACCCTCACACCCCCGCCCTTTCATGATCTCACTCTGTTATGCTGTATTCGTTTTCTCTTTCTAATTGTAACCGCGTTTCCATTGAACACGCATAAATATATATATATATATATATAGTCCCTCTAAATTCTACGTGTGAATAGAGGGTAGGAAGAGTTCAAATATAATGTCTATTGATATATACCTATCTGTTCACAACTAAATTTCAGGTCGCCTATACCGCAGTCACAGTTACTCCAGCTGTGAGAACTCGTGCTAAGGCTGCTGCAGCTGAGAATCACTCTGCGTCTGCCGCAGCAGCACTTGCTGCCAATGGTCCCACATCTGCTGCATGCAGACGTCGTTCAGCAGCAACCGCAGCAGTTCTTCCTTCTCCAGTTGTATCGCCTAAACGCGAACGAACAACTCAATCGACCGTCGGGACAAACAACAAGGTTTGGTTTCTTCGACAACTCAGATCGCTAATATAAAACGACAGGAGTTGAACTTACTAAACTTTGGCCACAGACGATGAGTAATTTCGACATTACGATGCCATTTCGCACTAGCAACAAAATCTGTAATTAACAAATAACACAAACTGCTTACTTCCAGGTTGGTCGAGCAAATGCTACCGCTCAGTTGACTTCTCCGAGAAGAGCGGCAACTGATGCAACTCCTACCGTCACAGTGCGAAAGAGTACACGGGCACGACAAACGAGTGTAAGTTTCTCAATTGATTGAAATGGTGAAGGAGTATGTTGATGGAATAAATTCAGAGACGTCTCGCAGCCGCACTAAGCGATGGTGAGGAGGACGAAGAGAATACAGCAGCTGCACCTGCTGCAAATTCACTTGTGGTTGCTGCGGCTGCAGCAACCTCCTCATCAACTCCAAAAGACCGCAAGAATCTGTCTGCAGCTGCAGCAGCTGAATCAGAGGCGGATACAGATGAGGAGTACACCGACGACGAGGTGAGTATGATGCCCTCAGAAAAAATGAAACTAATGCAGAGCAGTTGCGAATAGATTTAATGATTCCATATCGATACAAACTCATAGTGTTGCATATTATGTGATTCTTCTGGGACAGAGAAGGAAGGCGTCATGTTATTATTATTACTTTTATTATTATTATATTATCAGGACGATTCAACTCCGTCATCGTCCTCAATCGACAATGGCAGTGGAATGAGGGTACGGAATGGAATATTGCATAATAATAAAAAATAGACGATTAGGGGAATTTTATGTCTGTATTAGGAGCTTGTCAGAAATCGTATTGGATACAAATAGAGGAAAGCTTGGCATACTTATGGATATTTCGCACACATTGCAATGCTCCACTACAATACTAAATAAAAATAGGAATATCAATTTCAGGTTCGTCGTCGCAGTAGGAAGACCACAGAAGGGAGGATCACTCGCGTGAGCAAGAAAGCAAAGGTTTGGTTTCACACACGTTTATATTGTCCAAAGTTCAACGCAAGATATGCATGACGCACATATTTTGCATTCTACAGTATGTTTAGAGTTTTACCTTTTTTATCGAAGGTTATTCCTTATTTCAGAGACTGGCAGAGCTGCGCCATGAATTGAGAACGGATTCGCTTCCCTTCCCTGACGCAAAAACAGAAGAGGGACGAGAACACATAGAGAAAATGATGGAGAAGTACCCGATCAGTGGCGAGGTCTGTATTATTTAAACACAGATTTGTTTAAATATTTAGAACAGAGAAAAATTTTATTCTGTGCTAAAGTAGTTAAAATATTTTGGAGATTTTAGCAGGTCGTAACAGGCATTTTCATACAGTAGGTTATCAAAAACGTTTCGATTGAAGGTCTTCGATCCCAGTGGCATCAAAAGAGAGCAGGCGATTCTTGTGGCGGAAATGATCGGAGCTGCGTGTATTCACTGCTACAATCCACTCAGAGAGAAGAACGCCAAACTTCGAGTATGTCACATTTACCACTGCTATGTATGCAACCCATAATCATGTCGAAAGCTGTAGTGTAAGATAAGAGGAAGGGTTCACATGAATGTTTTCGAGGACTTTGAGGACAAGAACATCATTAATAAAAGAAGATATGTCTCCAAATCCATTTGTAGCCCTGCACTTGCCCCACCAAGCTTCTCTCCAAGTTTGCCCCTCTCTTCACCGATAAAGTATTCGGGAAGTACGAGCTCTACAGAGACACGGTATTTTTTGTTATACCAATCATTCCATCAATCACATCAAGTACTTGATATCAGTCAATTGGCATACGCAGAGGCGTCCGAAAAAAAGTAGTGGATGAATGGGACAATTTGGGAAAATCAATGGGGTCGAATACAATAATAACTGCATCAAACACGAATCAACATTGGCGAATTCTCAATTGTACAATCTTTATTCATTTTCAGTGTGAGAGCATCAAAAAGGAGGTCGAGGAGACGATTGCTAATTATATGAAGAAGAGTATTGGAAAGAAGACATTCAAATCCTCGTTCCCCGACTATGGAAAGAAAGAGGAGGAGTATGCAGACCAGGAAGTGAATAACATCTAAAATATTTAAAACCGTTTTTAGAAATATCGGCTCTTAGAATAGACTATAACACAGTAATGAATAAGAACTGAGATTCAATGGTTGTCTTTTTCAAAAAAAAAATCAATTCAATGGTTGTCTTTTTCAGTACGCCATGATGCTGATGACTTGGTCTGCGGAAGTAATTAAATATTGTTTCCACATTAAGTCCCTCCCTATCTTTGTTAGCGATTGGACTGGACAGTACAACCACAAGCACATCCCCTCCGGCAGAGTGAGTATCTTTTTGTACTATTTATCATACTTTTCGATATTCTTCATGTTGTGGTTATAGTTTTGCCTTAGAAAAAAATTCGACCTTATTCATGATGAAAAAGCAATGAAATAGAAAGAAATTGAAAAATAAGAAAAATAAGTTAGAAAAACAAAGGCTGAAAATGATAACTGTTCAAAATTGAGATGTGATTAGATTTAAATTTCAGCTTGAAAATATTGTCTGCAACAGCAAGCTCGCCGAACAATTTATCACGGAAATCAGAGCCAAGGTACGTAATGGAAGCTATGCAAATTAAAAACACTAAATATCATACTAAACGAAGTAAATTAATTTTTTTTGGGAAACAATAATAGAATAATCACTGGAAATTTCTTTTTTTAGGATCCTCGATACGACCTGATGCCCGTGAACTGCTCGGATTCCTGTGACTGCGCCACTGGAGACACGACGAGCTGTGCCTGTGCCAAGACTGTCAGTCTCTAATTACACAAATTACATGTCGGACCTCACTTTACGAAAACTTGCGCATTAAATATTTCTGTAACTTTAATTGTTATTTATTTGCCGCATCTACAAACGTAATGTAGCCTACATTTTTGATGAAAAATCAAATGGTATTTTCTGCATCGTTACACTATTATTATTAATATTTTAAAATTTCAGACTGATCAGCTCTCCATGTAGCGAAAATATAATTTCAGGAATTCTACCAGGCAACGAAGAAAGCCCGAATTAACTCCAAAGGCTTTTTCATCACTTGCATTGGAGTTGGTGCTGCCGGAGTGGTATTTTCATTTTACACTTCAACACCGCAAATACCAAGACATTTGATCATTATTATTTGTCACCCATGTTAGTTAGTTAGTGTAAGAGAAAAGCATAGGAGGATAAGACGTGGTCTATTGCATAATTAAACTTTGATTTGTCTGCAGTCTGTCTAATATATAACTGAGTATTTTAGGATGGTCTCAACATTCCGTTGACTGACTACGAGCGACAAATTCCAAATCTCGTTTCGTGTACGGACGATTGCAATTGTGGGCGCAAATGCCTCCAAAACATGACTCATGTAAGGCCTCTTTTTTGCAATGCAATACACATTTTTATCCGAGAGTTATGTTTATAATACAATTCCAGTTTATTAAATATACGATCGAAATAGCTGATAACTGAATTACAGGGCTGCCGTTGCATCCAAGCGATGGTCAACATGCCTGGATGTGGTTGGGATATGAGGGCAGGCGAGGATATTCCTCGTGGCGTCTTCATATCATCCATGGCTGGCGAGGTGGTTGTTAATGAATCATTTGTGTTGAAAATTATGATAGTAAACAATATGAACTGTGTTTATTAAATGTGGACTAAATATCATCATAAATGGCATATAACTCTGTAAGAGCCAAGTGATTTGTACATCAACTGCATCTCCGCTCAATACTTGCTCAATTCATAGAATAATTGCAGAACGTGCTCATAAGCGAGGAAGGGACGAGAGACGACCGAATGTTCTACATTAGAGATAAGCCGATCGATAACATCTCATATACCGCCGATCGAGTGGTGAACTTTATAAACATTTAAAAAAAGAAATTGTGATTTTAAAACTATATCGAAAATCAATAAAATGTTTATAGAAAAATGACTTCTGCTACAACAATCACTCGTGTGGTCCCACTCTACTCACTGCCCTCGTGAGTATTCATATTTCATTACAACGGTATTTTGATAATTATAAAAAAAGCAATGTGACACATTCAATTACTCTTTCAGGTCTACCACGAGCGCGACCCTCTCCTCCCTCGTCCCGCCCACATTACTCGTCAGTTTACTCCTGCAGGGTGCTCCCTGACCTGGGACTATTATCCCCCGCACGTAAAAGTTCCCTTCGACTGCGGGTGAGTGCGAACTTTGATTGCGATGTAAACCAAAATAATTTTTATGTATATCATTAGGAATATTATTAGGACACCGACACCGAGTTCGTGGTTCTTTTGTTTTATTAAAATAAGTGGTTCAAAAAGATCGGTTAATTCTCAGCCGAACTGTTTGCATTTTTGGCATTTATAAAATGAAAGTGAAAAATTTAAAAAAAAGTATTATTGAAAAAAGTAACAACCTGTTCTTTCAGATGTGGTTTCTCGTTTTGCCGAAAATAAAAGAATATCGATCAACAAGCGAAGAATGCATTATCGATGCCCCTCTCAACACTATTTTCTTTTCTGACTTCAGTTTTTAATTCCACTTTAACCACCAGATTCATCTTCTCACAAAATTCTTTCATGTAGATGATTATTTTCTCAGCGATTACTAATATTTCACATTTTTAATGGACGGTATTCATGTTGCTGAGTATAGGCATCCAATTTAATTGTAATTTTTGTTCGATATCATCCTTCTAGGTCGATTCCATGAGATATCCAATATGTACTTGACTGAGAGGACAATTAGTATTTAAATTTTGAATAATTCAAATGCATCCCTTAATATTTCGCTAGCTGTTTCAGCATATATTGCTATCGTCTTTCAAAGAATGGATGGATGGATATCCATGCCTTTCATGAGTGTTATTGATCTTTGGAATACAGAATCCCCCCACCATCCTGCCTTGATTCATATACGTCATTCAATCTAACTTTCTTTCCTCCCCTTCTCAAATTTTACTAGTTGTATAGTTCAAATACTTATCACTGCTTATCATACAATGATATTCCTCTCATGCACTTTCCTTTAGTAGTACAACCGCCCTCCAAATTCTTTCAGTTTACTCTTACTTTCGATTGTTCCGCAGTACTTGTTATCACAGATTTTCAAACGGTTTTACGCCTGTTCTATTAATACTTATTTCATTGCTTTATTTTTTTCATATTCACTGTAAATACTGATAAAAACAGAAGAGAAGCCTTCGCGCATACGCAACAGTAGACGTACATGATTTTATGTAAAGCAAACTTCCTTTTCAAACAAAATTCGTTTAATCTAGGGAAAGAACGGGCATAGTCAAGAACTCAGCAACAAACTACTGCAATCTGTTAGTTGTTTATCAGGAGCAATATTATTGATAGATGAAAGTCTTCAGATTTTCAACAACAATACAATTTTACATTGTAACGTATAGAAACTATAAAACACCCATACAGAAGTAAACTACGGTCGTCAACTTTTAGTAGTAACTATTTAAAAATTCAATATTAAACTATTGACAAGGGATCGACAGTGGAATGCCATAAGCATCTCCTCGTTTGATTGTGCTGAAATTCCTCATGGAATCGTCCTGAACTCTGTCTCTTCTCTTCCATCCATCTCTCTCTAACAAAGAAGACACGACGATATTGATAGAACTTTGATCGTATCTGCAAAGTACAATTCAGCCCCCAAAATATATGAAATGGCTCTTAAAAGTGTGAGCCACGAATCGATACCTATGGCAGTGGGCATGCTTTCCATATCTATCTCCATCAAAGGAACAGAAGACATTGGATCCCTTTGGTGTCATGCAATCAGGCGTCAGAGCACATAAAGCGTTCCTTAAATTTACAATAAAATATTTTAAAATGTGTTTTTTTTCTTCTTTTCATCATATAGTGCGAAATGAAAAAGTGCGAAAAAATATAGTGCGAAATGAAAAAAAGAAAACGTTTCAGAGAAAAATTACCACTTGACAGCTTCTCTCGTAAAATTACTCCTTGCTATAAATATCGTATTGGCGTCCAGCATTTCCAGTGACTTCGCGAGTGAAATATCCATGGGAAGATATTTGTACATCTCTGCAACACATTTATTTACTTGGAACGTCGATTGCTATGTATGATTTGGATTTTACAAACCAGTAAAATATGTGACTTTTAAAAATGCGTCAATAGCCATCATGTAATTAATTTATCCATATAAATTAAACCGTATTTGATGGACACCTGGATTTGTCGTGGCGAATATCGAGTGAGAAGAAGGATGTCTCATCGCCATCGTTTCAATTATTCCCGATGTTATCTAATACAAGTTCGATATAATATTCAACTTGATTGCATTCCTTACATTTCCATAAAAGTCGTGAATAAACGGTTGAAGATCGAAAAAGCGAACTGACGTATCCAAAATCCAATAATGCTCAAACTCACTGAACACTTCCTAAATCATATGTTGCTAGCATTGCATTTTATTATGCATACGAACTGCCATAATAATAGGCTTGAAATTATATCCCATCAATTGTGAAACGAAGTCAGGAAATAGTTGAAACTTGAACGTTCTCATCTCCAAGTTACAAACGCCTCGCAGTTCGGTGACCTGAAAATACGGTTTATTTATTGAAAAAGGCCATAAGGATACTATTACATTTATAGAGTGATACGATCATACCAAAAAGCCGAATCACGAACTTCCGTTGTTTACCATAGGAACAATGACGACCCTCTCGTTTTTGTGTGCTCTCTCGTCTCGGTAAACACAGGAAGTCCCAGTTTGACATTTTGTTTGATCGTATCATTTTATAAATGTAATATATACTTGATGGTTTTCAAGTCCAAGATCGTAGAAGATGATTTTGTTCTTGGAGCCTGCTCTTATTGAACGAATCTGGTTTCGTGCTTCAGAGAAATGATTGGAAGATGAGTAGGTCACGTACACGACCTTCGAGTCCTGAATAGTAAAAGTCAATGTTAGTGTACTTTATATCTTGCCGCGCTCGCGGGAGATTACATATTAGGCAAGCAGTCACTCTAATAAAGATATTCAACAAGAGATAATGACACGATACTCCGAAATTAAGTATATTAATTTATTTCGATAATTTATATATTTTGGGGCACTGGCCGTATTTTATATGTATTATTATTTTTGTTTTTGATACTTTTTATCTATTATTTAAACAGATCAGGAAGCAACAAGACCTCGATAGGCTTAAAGTCATAAGAATACTGGTCGGCAATTTTCCACGAATTGAGAAAATGATGAAGGGAGCAGGAAAAATTGAGACCTCTGGCGTATTCTTTCTTTTCCGAATAAGCTATAAACCGCATCTGACAGACAATTATTAGTTCACTGTTAGAACTGATAAATACGCACTTTCTCACTGCGGCATGGTGTTGGTTCGAAATCAATTGGTGCCATTGGCATTCGTGCATCTGAATTAGACTCTGTTACTGGAATGGGCGACCAATAAATATGAGTAAGATTAGAATAACATTCCGAGCCTTCGAATTCTTGTGACACGTTGTTCCATACCTTGACTGAACTCGTTGAAAATGAGTATCAAAAGTAGTCCGATAATGGAGATTAGTAGTATTCGGATAGTAAAAGTTAGTGCACAGAGGATTGAGTTTGAGCGCATGCTGGAAAGGGCGAAAGGATGAAGAGAGAGATGGATTTGGATCAATCAGATAGTGACCACAAAGGGGAAACAACGGAGATTGTGGACATTATGGTCGAGTGCAACAAAAAGGAGAGGATGATCTGTGGACAAAGCAATTTTGATAGAAAATCCGAGGAAAAGAGAGAGAGAAGTGGCTCCGAGATTCGATATGGAAAAGGAGGAATGCTCTTTTAACGGCCATTAGAATCATATTTTGAGATGCCGAATTGAAGACGAAAAGAATATCGTCGTAGGGGCGACTTTTCACGCCTCTGATCATAGGAGTAATGTCCAGCAAATATGAAATTGACTTTGCAGGAGTGAAGAAAGCAAGCAACATTCGTTTATTTCAAGGGCGAATATCAAGATGTCTAATATCAAATGATAATGAATCAGATCAAAACTGTAAGATTGAAGAAGTTGAAAGTTTAAAATGTGGAAACTCACACTGCGCCGGCAGTCCGATGTGAGTCTGGAGAAATGTGAGTGAAGTTATTGAAGTATTGCATAGCGGGATGCCGTAAACGGATACGTCCATCGCTCTTTCAATCATATTTTGTCTAACAGGTTCTCTGTGAATTTATTGTGCATATTGAATCATCTTCCCTGAAAGAGATCCTGTCAATCCTCTGTTCGTTTCATAGGCTACTTTTTAGATTGTATCCTAATTAATTAATCAATCTGCAATTGTTCTGTCAATCAATGTCGTAATGGTGTCACTCCATCTCGCTCCTCTTCTCATAAACGAATCATTTTTCTCGACGATATAATACACAAGACAATACAATGTGTGTTGTATGTGGAATCATTTGGCTGCGGGGATCGAGTATTGTACATGTGGATGGGAGGGTAACAGTCACTGTAACTGGGATGGATAAGAGAGTTGATTCATCTTGGCTAATGGAGGAGTCTGTCACACACACGATTAGTATGACACTGAAACGAGGATCCGACCGCTCCTCTCGTCCACTCACAAATAAAATGACCCCGTTGAGTGGGAGGAGAGGACTTCTCTGTCCTGTGCAACAAATCAATGCAATACTTATCATTTGTCTTCCGGGATATTATCGTACATTGCAGTCTATATAAATGGCTGAAACGAACCAACCGTGTATGAGGGGAGAGAACGAGAGACAAGTAGTGGGAAGAGAGAAGGGTAACTACGAGAGACACAACTGGTCACTATCACATATCTCTGAATACAAATGAGGGTTCACGGGGATAATAGAGAGGCGACGAGTTGTAATGTACAGAAGGGGTGGGATGATGGAATGAGGTACGCGGTCGAGTGTCTTGAACTACTCTCAATCTCGAATCACAATGGGGAGAGAATCCGTAGTGGGCAGTTGAAGAAGAGAGAGAGAACAGAAACAAATGGGAGAGTTGATGGGTAACTCAGAAAAAAAAGTAACTAGGATCAGGACACCAAGTGAGAAATCTCATCTACCTGTAAACGAAATCTCTCGATTTTCTCTACAGATAAGTGAACATTTCCGCTTGGTGTCCTGATCCCAGTGACTTTTTTCTCAGAGTAGATTGATTGTGACTGAGAACGAATTGATGACTCAATGAGAAGAAGGAGAGGGCGAGAATGAGATCAAATGAGAGAGGAGAAACCGCATGCGACGAAGCACGACAACAATTAACCTATGGATGGACACTAAGAGATGAAACACAGAGAGAAGATGACATCCCAAGACACAACTTACACGAATATGTATTGCATGTTATATATAATACATTTTCGTGTATGTAGGATCCGGGGATAGACATTTTCTCAGTGTGTTGAGAAAAGGGAAGAAAAGGAGAAGTCAACAGAATGTGATATTATGACGACGTCGTTTGGCGACATAACTATTGGGAAGAGATCAGGTAGGTCGTTTCAAGCAGAGTTCTTTGACGAATGGATCCATCTCCCAGTTCTTGAATAGTTCCATCACTTGCATATTCTCCTCATTCGTCGTTATTATGTTTTGTATCGAGGCGGTCATCATGAGAAGCGCGCCGTACTTTTGAATGGCCGATGCGAGTCCGACCTCAAATTATATATTTTGGGCTCGTTTTCGAAAACACCGTTTAGAGTTTGGACTACCATTGAGGTCATTCGGGTGAACGAACCAAGGTACCAAAACAGCAACAGCACATTTATCGCCCGATAGGGAAAATGGAAGCCACTACTCTCTAATTGTGCGACTTTATGTACAAACACGCTCGGGTTCCACGTACTTGACCTCTCGCTCTCGATGAAAAGAGAGAGAGAGAGAGAGAGAGAGAGAGAGAGGGAGAGAGAGGCTACTTGCAATGAAGGGGAATAGACCGCACTCTTTTCATCTCTCACAACTTCCTTCATAGAACAACTTGCAAACCCGAGAACGGCTAGTCCCTTTGAGTTCCCACCAAATACACTTGAGCGTTTCTTGTGTGGAAATGGGTGTAGAGAGAGAGAGAGAGAGTCATTCTCCTCGTTTCCTTCTTAGTTTCTCACTCAAAAGAATCGATGCTCACCTTGGAGACAATGAGCATAAAGAGTGCAGACAAATACTTGTTTCTCTCCTCGTAAACTTCCATTTTCATATCTGGAGAGAGATCGGGCGCATCTGAAAAAATATGAGAAATCAAGAGATGAACACCCCCAAGTTGCCCCGATATTAATCCCATTTCTCTTCACTAAACTGCATTCACTCCATATCTACAGTACACATCTAACGTAATTTTGAACAGTGTACCGACGAGAGGTCGAGTGACCATGAAATGTAGTGATAACATCTTTAAAAGAGTATGGGTAGAGCTGTTCCTACCTGGATTAAAGAAGAGCGCTGCTTTGAAAAGTGCGAATTCCGCTGTGGAGATTTGCAGTCGACGAAGAGGAATCATAATCTCGTCCATTTGTCTCGTGTAGATCAATCGACATCCAGATAATTTGACCTGCAATTCTTCATATCTGTCTAACCGCGAATGAAATGAGTGTGAGTTACATACTGATTGACCTCATAGACGGTCAATCTTTGAAATTTTGCAACAGAACGATGTACTCACATCGTTCTGCGTATTCCTCAGTATAAAGGCGCCGCTGAGATAGACGATCTTGTCCGGGCCGTGATCCGGCGAGTAGTACACGCGATTGAGAACGTTGAAGGCGAACGCAAAGTTGCGGAGAAGCGCGAACTGAAATTAATCAATCGCAAATGTACCGTAATCCTCTTTTACAGTACTCTGATGTTTCGAAATGAATTCCAATCCCACTCTTGTACTTTAAAAACAATCCGTGTGCTGCACTTTTATAGTTTCGAAATTTCGAAATCTCGGATGAGGGTGGGGGGGGGGGTATTGTCTCTACTTTGTTCAATGCACCCGTTGTCTAATCCGCCTTCTCAGAAGGGATCGCTCCTCAGAGATCGCTCGTCACCTTCCCCTCCTTTCAACTACTCGCACGGGTGTCAGAATGCCTAACTTCTCTCTCTCGACTTGACAAAGAGAGAGAGAGTCTCTCTCTTCCTCTTACCTGATCATAGGGGTTGATCTTGCAGTAGAGGTCGAATGTCTTGACCCATTCGATGCAGATTCGCATCTCCTTGATATTCCACATCCTCACATCTTTCATAGACGCTGGATACAATTCCTTGAAGTCCGTACCGATCTGAAAATAAATCTTTCCTTCTACTTCCTTTCTGCGGATGGTCGTCACGGTGATGGCACGTTTCGGAACAGCCGTTTAGGAACCCGGGAATATAAAGATCGTAAATTTTCTGAAACGTAGCTCAAGCAAATCTTCGAAAAATCTGTTGAGAGTTCCTAAACGCCATTTCCAAAAGGTTCTATCACCCGTAGTAACACGGGATGGGCTTACATCGTATTTGAGATCGTCGGTTTGGAATAGAAGACATGGGGAGTTGAGGGCGTTCTCGACACTTGCGACCTGGGAAGAAATGAGAATTAGAAGAGAAGAGGGAAAAAGAAAGAACGAAGGACGATGAATACTGTGGAGACAATGAGTGTGAACACGAGTGAGAGAGAGAAGGTGGGTAACTGAGAAGAGAATGGTGTTCACTACGACAGAGGTTCGAGAGAGAGAGGCACAACTCAGAGGGAAAAGTGTACAACTTCAGAAGTCTTGTCTACCGAGCAGATTTCCATGTCGTCGTTCGGTAGCCTAACTTCTGAAGTCGTGGACTCATTTCCTCGTGAGAGGATCAAAAGAAAAAAGCGTGCTGATAGGGAGGGACGACTACTGTGTGAGGGGGGAGGGAAGGGGTCGATTTCTTCACATTGATATCATTCTGGACAAGAGATAGAGTAACACAACTCACTCCGTTCGAACCCGTGTTCCTCACCTCAGGAAGCACGCGCTTCCTTAGCTCAGCACACAAATTCTCGACGTGCAGCAGATGCTCCACCGTCTCCTGTAATGTCTAACCATTGGTCTTTGATCTCTTCCGGTTGATCTTTGATCTCTCGCTCTTTTTATTTTTCTACAGACTAAACGGTTGATATTTGATTTGTTCAACTTTATCTAATCAATATCCGGGTGTTCTTTGAACTCTCTTCCCTCATTGGTTCTACAGACTAATTTCGTAATATTAATTCTTTAATCAAAAAGGAATAAGTCACGTATTTAGACTAAATGGGACTGATCAGTAACTCAACCAGATACGGTAAGTTTTCAGCCGAGTATCTTTTTGAGGGGCCCACGAGACTTGTAAGTATCTCTCTCTCTCTCTCTCTCTCTCTTCCTTTCGACTTCCCATCAACTCTTCCCACACTTCTTCTACTTCTTCTTCATCGTAGGCCGTGAGAGTCTCTCTCTCTCTCTCTCTCTCTCTCTCTCTCCTCATATCACCTTACCCGCCCTTCCAACCTCTCTCTCTCTCCCATTCTCACTTCCTCTAGGCCCCTCTCATCCCTACTTTCGCACTAACTCTCGCAACTTTGTCCACTCTCTATTGTACATACAAAGAAAGAAAGAGGATAGGTGTGATCAACTAGTCGGGAGGATCCCCCCTTCTCTTCTTTCAACTACTGACGAAATATGAAATTACTCTCACACACCGTAAAGTGCCCACACATGAAGGAAGTGATAAGAATCTTGCAATCAGAAGTAATTCACAACTAGTCTGGGGAGGAGAAGTAATCAGGGTGGAAAGTGCATGGAGTATGTACTCTTCTTAGAACACAATTGTGCATAGATCGATTGTCTTCTATTTCTATCCCCGTCTAGAAGTACTCGATGACCAACTGTCGTCTCTGTTATCATATCACTTGTTATCAATCAGGTCCTAGTGACCGATCTCTCTCTCTCTCTCTCTCTCTCTCTTCTCCAACCTGATCGCCTCCTCTCGGTTGTGGAGTGTTCGGGTCATCATCACTTCCACTTCCCATTTTGATCTTCTTTGTCGGTCCAATCCGATCCCGATCGTTTTGTATGGCTGCAACGGGAGGGATTCGATCGACCTTTGCTCTCTCTCTCTCTCTCTCTCTCTCTCTCTCCCTTTCTATCCCTCCTCTTCCCCCCTCCTTCAGCCGTCGCTTCTGTTTGTCATCTGTGTACGAGGGCTCACAAGGGGTGAAGAGAGACACGAAACCAAACTCTCTCTCTCTCTCTCCTCTAGTTTCTCCTATCAGTTGGGCATGATAAGGAGTAGGTAATGGTGCTGACCTTTGGCGTCCATTCCCACTTGGATGCACTTGTTGAATCGACAATGACGACACGCACATCGAATATCTACAATTAATTTAATTGATTTAATTAATCGAAAAAGAAGAAGAAATCACAAGGGATGATATGCTCCGGGTGGAATCGAACCCTCAACCTCCAAAGAGAGAGAGAGAGAGAGAGAGAGAGAGAGAGAGAGAGAGAGAGAGAGAGAGAGAGAGCCTAACACTTTACCGACTGGGCCACACGAGCCATTGATGGGGGGGGGGGGGTGATAGAACGGAACTCGTAGATCACTAAGGGCATTGTTAAATGTTTTTTTTTCATTTGAAGATATGTAATTCTAGGTAGGTCACCCGTGAAAATTTTAGCTTATCCTGTGACCGTTTAGAGAGATGTTTGCAAACCAAAAGTCGCACAAACTACAAGGTAGACGCACTCTGACTGTGCTCGGTGTGTCTTTGACCCAATTGACTATTGAGATCAAAAGAGTATCAGTCCTGTCCCCCTCCACTCTTCCTCCTCCAGTATTCTCACTAAGTAACACATGCTCACGAGACTCTCTCTCTCCGTGGACACAAGAAAGAGAGAGAGATGCTGATCAGAGGATGGATCTCTCTCTCTCTCTCTCTTCTTGCAATGGTGCTCCTTGCACAGTCAAGGGTCTTCACAATTCCCGTTCTTCGGTCTCTCTTCACATTTATCGAAAGACCATCGAAGAGAGTCACAAAAAGGGGGATCCCCATTCTCACTCACTCAAATTTTGCATTGGTGAGAACCCGATCCATCTACCACCGCTCCTTTTCGATAGAGAGAGAGGGAAAGAGAGAGAGAGAGGGAGGGAGAGAGAGAAGAGTACGAAACGTGTCAACACACACACGTCGTCTATTCAGAGGCCTTCTTCCATTGAGAGAAGGGGAGTTCACTTTGTCCCCGTCTTCTCTCTCTCCACTCTTCCAACGTTTCTCGTTGCAACAATCAGTCTCTCTCTCTCTCTCTAGGTGAAATTCGATAGTCAATTCGAGAATGCCTTTCTCTTCCCCTCCCGGATTCCTCTTCCACAACGGAACTTGCAGTGATCGTAAGGGATATTGGCTAACAAGGATCTACCGTAGTCCAACTTGGGCTACGGTAATTCAAAACAATTGCCAACTGACTTTTGTTGACATCGCAGGCGCCGTTGTACTGACATATGAAGGTTTGCTCAGATACGATCGTCCTCCGGAAGAAAGTTTTGCTGCAATCAAATCGATTAGAACTTTGTGTGTGTAGTGAGCAGTAGGGCAAACTACAATTTGCTTCTGCTGGCGACGCTCTCTCTCTCTCTCCCGTCTTCTCTGTAGGTAGTCTTTCTCCCGATCGACTCTACGTCAAGGCTCCAATTTGGCCGCAAGATCGGGGAGACCTCGTCGTTTTTCACGCGCGCGCACACATACAAATGGGGGAGTTTGAGATACACACGTGCAAAGAGAAGAAGAAAAGGCGACACGAGAAGTCATTTGATATCGTTTGTCGAGGTGAGAGAGAGAGAGAGAGAAAGAGGAGTTGTCGTCGCCGAGCCCATCAAAGGTACTACTAACGAATCGTCTCGAGCGATGTGAAAGACCACACAATTTGCGTAAGATTGGACACATTTAGACGCTGCAAGCAAAGAACAGAAAAGAATTTTGATCAATCTTTCAATAAATTGTAACTTTGGACTACGGTAGGTTGTGAAAAAAAAGAAAGAAAAACCAACCATCCGTTGCAGGAGGCGACTCCGTAGTGATATCCTGTAGCCAGATCCGAGCAGACTGCACATAATTCTCCCTCGGGAACTTTTCGCCCTGAAAAGTTGTGGATCCAAGGTGTCGTGGTTACAGTATGTCCAAATCAAATGTCGTGGTTACGGTATATCCTTGGATTCTGGGGGGATAAGAGGAGGGATAAGTTGTGACTACGCCTTCGTCTTTCAATTCACTCACGTTGTGCCATTCTCTTGTAAGTGGGAGAGAGTTTGGCGGGATCATTTCGAAGATGAGAGGAAGGCGTTGAAATGGAAGAAGAAGGAGCGAAGATTCCATTGGATGAACCATTGATAGGAGGAGCAGAATGGAGGAGTCCCAGTCCACTATTGGAGAGAGCAGAAGCTAGAGTCTCGTTGAGATGACCTGTAACTACTTCCTCCATCTCCATCTCTCTCTCTCTCTCGCGCCGTCTCTTACCGTATCTAGAGAGACCGAGCAAAAACAACACTAATGAAGCGGGCTTGGTTACAAGAGAGAGAGAGACTCGCGTTCTAGTTTGAGTACGTCTCAGAATATCCTATCTTACTCTGTTTCTCTCTCTTGCGAGGGAGTGATTGAGTGGGAGGAAGAGAGAGAGAGAGAGAGAGAGAGAGATCCAACTAACCGTTGAGTCCAACTCCAGACAGGGCGCCGTTGAGTGTTGAATGGAGGGAGAAATCGGACAGACCGTCGAGTCCACTGAGACCTCCAGTGAGCATCGAAGTACCGGAGAGATTCAATCTGAAGAGAGAGAGAGAGAGAGAGAGAGAGAGAGAGAGATTGAAGTTAAGGAAGAGGAGGAAGAGGATGACAATGGACTTGCAACTAGAGGACTATGAGAGGACTGGAGGAGTGTTGCTGAGGAGAAGAAGAAGAGGAAGGGAGGGTGTGCCTAGAGAAGGAAGGCGGGGAGAGGTGAGATGGGAAGAAAAGAAGAAGAAGAAGAGAAGGAAAAGAGAGAGAGAAAAGAGAGAGAGAGAGTCTCCAATGGCACAAAGTGTGCACGTGAAAGCTGAAGAAGAAGAAGTATTATTGAGAGGAGGGAGGAGGAAAGCATAATGGGAAGAAGAGAGACGACGAACGCATTGGAACTTTTGTCATAACAGGTCGATTGGAGTGAAGGGGAGAGAGAGAGAGAGAAAGAGAGAGAGAATGGGGGAAGGACGACGAGTGGAGAGTATTTTGATCAAGACAGTTCCTAGTGACGTCGATCGATCCAATCTCTCACTAGAGTGGGGGAAACATTCTGACAACACTTTTCCCCTCATTTTTCCCTACATCTCTTGTCTTTTTTGCACCCAACTCGTGAAGAATGAGCGAACTACGGTTGAAAGTGGTTATAAAGAGGAAGGAAGGGAGGGGGAGGTCAACGGAAGTAGATCAAAAGGGGTGAGAAGAATAGAGAGAGAGAGAGAGAGAGATCGAAAGGACTCACCCAAACAGCGTGCTTAGTTGTTGCGGAGATCGAGCCATTGTAGTGAAGAGAGGGGGCGGTGCGGCCGGAATTCAATCGATACCGCACCTGAAATGAAGGGAGGTAGATCAGAGGGAGAGAGAGATCACGGGAAATGGAGAGAGACGCGACGAGAATGAGTGGAAATGAGATAAGAATGAGAAGAGAGAGAGAAAGAGAGAGAGATAGAGAGAGAGAGAAGAGGCAGTTGCAAGATTGACGTCCCCGCGCTCTCTCCATTCTGTTCACAACGACTGTGCACACAAGCCAAAGCAGAGAGAAGAGGAGGAGAAAAAGAAGACACGCGAAGAAGACTGTATTGAGACTAGCGGAGAAGAGAGAGAGAAAGAGAGAGAGAGAGAGAGAGAGAGAGAGAGAGAGGGAGAGAGAAATGAGGAAAGAAAGGGATAGATAGTAGAGAAAGGTTGGCGATAAGGATTGATAAGGAGGAAGAATAAGAAGAGGCGAATGGAGTCCAGGGAAAGAATGGCGAGTAATTCCTCTCTCTCTCTCTCTCTCTCTCTCTCTCTCTCTCTCTCTTTCTATCTCTCTCATCATCCACATTGAGTTCGCACTCTCGACCTTCGTCGCTTTTAGAGAGAGTGGAGGGAGGCGAGTCCACTCTATGAACATGCTACGCGTTTCATGCTACGCTCTCTCTATTCTGCACCCGTGAGTGAATCAAAAGGAGGGAAGAAACTTTGCATCAAAGGGGAAAGAAACGAGGTTGCGAACTCCGTTTATTCGCGAAAAAAGGACTAATCCCTTTGACTCTCGAAGGAGAGGAAAAGATAGAGCGAACTGCTTTTGTCTCTTCATCTCTCTCACACGAGGATTTGCACTTGGAGAGAGAGAGAGAGAGAGAGAGAGAAGAAGAAGTTGAGAACTCGTTCAATCGATGGATCACACGGTGAAAAGTTGAAGCAGAAGTTGAGAGAAAGAGAGTGAGAGAATTGAGAGACTAGAGTAGAAGGGGGAACATTACCAGTCGGAATAGTTTGTGACCGTCGAGAGGAAGTACATTGAGAGAGGAGAGAGAGGAGAGAGTGGGCAGATCGGAGAGAGTCGAGAGACGACGAGAGAAAGCCGAAGAGGGGAAACAAGAGTGAGAACATGGGAGAGAGAAACGGAGAGAGAGAGATAGAAAGAGAGAGAGAGAGAGTTGATACACCTTTTAGTGAGAAGGACGAGGGGAAAGCGAGGAGCCAATAGATTATGTTTCAACTCTGCTACTGCACAAATTCGTCGTTCCTCTTTCGATGATGAAAAAATGAGAGAAGAGATGTGAGGCGACTGTAGATGCGAGCGAGAAAACGACTGAGTGAGAAGAGGGAAACGGAGATCTTGTGGGAGGAGAGAGAGAGAGAGAGAGAGAGAGAGAGACTTGGTTCTACTCTGTTCATTCGACGCCTGTGTTGTTGTGGTCGACGGACTGCCGGGGGGAGGAGGAATGGGTCGATATTCGAGAGAAGGAAAAAAGAGAAGAAAGAAGCGACAAAAAGCGGAGAGAAGAGCTGCAAGAGAGGAACGGAGAAAGAGAGAGAGAGAGAGAGAGAGAGAGAGAGATGACCGACTGACTGTCATCATCGTGTAATCTCTCTCTCTCTCTCTCTCCCTTCCACAAGGGGGTCGTTCGTGTGTTCTGGGAGGTCTCCTTCTTCGTTCAACTCCTCCCCTTTCTCTCTCTCTTCTTTTTCCTGTCTGTATCCACTTGTACTTACGGTAGTCGTCGTCCCTCACTCGACCATTCATGAACTCACGAAGACACAAAACGAAGAGAGAGAGAGAGAGAGAGAGAGAGAGAGAGAGAGAGGAGAGAGAGAAAAGGCGAAAACACGCGTCGCCGAACGAGCGGGGAAAGCAGCTTCCTGTAGACTGTCCCCCTCCCTCTTCTAGAAGTGTTCTCCCCTCCCCTTGGCTCCGGAACCCCTTTCCTCCCCCTCCCCCGCCCCGTACCCAATGAGATTCTCGTGAGAGGACGAGAGAGAAAGAGAGAGAGAGAGTGAGAGAGAGAGAATGTCACTGTTTATGCCGGTGGAAAGACTAGAGAAGTCTTGACGGGGATTGAATCGATGTGAACACATTTGTGAATTACAGTGGTTGAATGAATAACCGCGTCGACAGAAAAAAGTTATCACAACCAAAGGGAAGAAATAGAAAAACAACAAAAAATGAGCGAATGATGTCGATCGGATGGCAACTCGGCGACTCTCCCTCACAACTATGGTTGAGAAGAGGCGGAGAATGGAAGAGAGAGAGAGAGAGAAAGAGAGAGAGAGAGAGAGAGAGAGAGAGACGGAGTCACTTCCCCCCGATTGACATCGCTACTGGTGAATAAATAGCAGAGTATGTTTGTACACGTTACATATCCAACTCTGATAGAGATTCGCTGTGGAAACTACAAAAAGTTTGGGCCGATTCAAACACATCCATAATATATATTAGTTCTCTGATAAATTACTCTGCCTATAGGCTAATTGACTTTCTATCCTATCCAAAAATCAGCCGTATAAATTGCGTATAACGAACAATTATTAATAAATAATGATAATCTCTGTTAATGACTTGGTGAGAGAGAGCAACCGTGTGGGGGGATATCATCAAAACAAGTGCAGAATGATAGAGGGAAAGGAAGGGAAAGAAGAGAGAGGAGAAAGGTTGGATGACTAGGCCGAGATGATCTCTCTGTAATGGAGTAAGAAGAGATCCCAATCAGACTCAGATGTTGAGGAATAGAAAAGACGAAGAGACTCGTACCTGAAAAGGGGAGGAGACCATGAATGGGACGACTGGAAAATCTCGTCTCTCTCACTTCCACACACTCTCTCGTCTGCTCTGATTGGCGAGAGAGTGTGTGGAAGTGAGAGAGAGAGGAGGAATACTTACAGATGCACGAATTGTGTCAATGGGGAGGCGGCCGCGAGTGAGAGGGAGAGAACAACCGCCCTTTGTCGTGACTGAAACAACGAATGAATGAGAGCATTGTGAGAAGAGAGGGAGAGAGAGTTAATGCATGAGGGAACCCGCAGAGGTTATCTTAGAGATCACCACCTCTTTCTAGTTTCGACTCATTCTCAGAAAAGGGCACTGGGGTCAGGACACTAGCATGTTCGTTTACCGGTATGTGAAAGACACCAGAAACAAGAGGTTGATGTACTGATCCTAGTGACTTTTTCACGAGTTTAGTCTCACCTGCGAGTTTGCCAGGAGATCCCTCGACAAGTCAAGAAGTCCAGCTTCAATTCGAGTGTCGATTATCGATCGAGTGAGGGAATTAAGGGAGAATATGAGAGGCATTGGTTGAGGATGAGGACGAGATGAGGGAGAAAAGACGAGAGCTGTGAGCCATCGGAGAATCTGAATATACTGAGTGAACAGTTAAACTTGATTTGTCAGTGAAATACAATAGTTCTTCTACTGTTATACACAGCAAATCTAGTTAAACCATGTCCAGAAGCTAGCAAATCTCCAATTTGTCTCAGTCTCGACGACCAGTCGTCAGTTATATCCAGTAAACCCAACTGGACAAGTCCGTCAATTCGAGAATGAGGGGAGACAGACTCTCCACCGACCTGTCTATTCGGGATTTCTGTCTAGAACTGACGACTGTTTGCTAACATTGTAAACTTTGTGGAACCAAAAGAGGAAGTGTCTGAGTGTGTGATGTCAATCGAGATTAGCGTCTTTCCAAATGCACACTTTCAATGCTTTTCTCTACAATCCACGCACAATTTGGACACGACGTCCCATTGTTCTCAAAAGTTGTCCATTTCGTCTCCAAGTGAGGGAATAAGTGCGCCCCACAAGATTCCCAACCGAATAACACGAGTCAGAGCGAGAAAGTATGCAAAATTGAGACAGTCCCTCCCCATTTCACACGCTCTCCGACTTCAAAGCTCGGGCTAAGGTAAGTTAAGGTTTAAGGTTTGTGTAAGGTAATCCGGTCTGTGGAAGGATCCCCATGACTCACATCGAGTGGATTCTCTCTCAGTTTCTTCAATGAGACCGTCGTTTGGAGGATTTGTCGTAGTTCGGCCGTCTCACACATTCGAGAAGATTCCATCAGAGAAGAGAGAGAAGCATCCAAATCACCCAGCAAAGCCGGTTCTACAAAATATTCTACGTAAATGATGATTCGGGAATTACGCAATGTCTTATATAAGTCGTTTATCAAGAGGTTTCACTGAAAGGTATATTTTCTTCGGACCAGATGAAAACCATATTTTCATCGGATACATGCCGAAAACTGAAAGAAAAAAACCAAGAGTAATGGAAACTATCGAATTTCAGTGCATTTATTTTCTTCGAAATCTCTTTCGTTCTCTCTCACATTCTCAATCTCAGCCGTTTTTTTCTCTCTGAATTCTCATAAGATAGAGAAGACTTGCGTGTTTTGCTATTTGGTCGCTGTGTGCGTCTCTCATCCGTCTCTCTCTCTCTCTCGTCAGACTCGTCACCTCCCTGAGGCAGTGTCCCCTCTTTGCTCCACCCCTTGCCCCCCCCGTTCCTCTTTCTCCGAATGCCCTCTGTGTTGTTTACCTCTGTGGATGGCAGTAGCCAGTAGACGGAGGGCGAAAGGAAGACGAGAGGGAAGAGAGGCGAACTTGGAGAGACACGCTACAAAGGGACGAATTAGAGAGAGAGAGAGAGAGAGAGAGAGAGAGAGAGAGTGATCAACGGACGCAGACTATGGTCTATCCACCAAAACAACTTCGCCCCCCCCCTACAACCACAATAGTTCCCAGTCGCCGTCCGATAGGATTTCACTGTGTTCTCTGCTGTTAAGTCGACCAGACAAAAGAATCCGATCAATGGAGACATGTGGATTGCGAAATACGATAGTAGTCTATACATAGACTGTATTCAAGGGACACAGTAGATACTGTACTCGACATAATTAAAAAGTGAACAAGGGACAAATTAGTTTAGTTCACTCACTCGTTCCGGATAAAAATCGTGTTTTTCTTCAGTTTAACACGTGAAATATCGATTTCCACTTACTTATTGCCGTTCTCATCACTGGCGCAGCGAATGTCTGTGAGTGCATAACGAGTTCCTGCATGCCGATCGTCAATGCCTGCAACACGGTAGGATTACGGTAGTCGACCTATCGTATACTGTAGTTATTGTATCTTCAACTATCGTATACTGAAGTTATCTTTACTTTAGCCAGATACGGTATCTTCGCCAATCAAGACACTCTTTGTTTGTCATTATCTACATCGCGGAATAGTCGTGCCATAGCTACCGTACCTCTCACGTCTCTCTCTCTTCTCTCTCTCTCCTCTCCCTCCCTCCCACTGTCTCTTCCTACGTCACTCTTGTTGTGGTCGCCGGTTCACTCCAGAACACGGGTAGGCATTCAATTCCCCCTCCCCCTGTCTCTCTCTCTCTCTCTCTCTCTCTCTCTTCTGTCTGTCTCTCTGTCTATTGCTTTCGAACTCCTATTTTCCAGCCTTCCTTCCTGCTCTCGTCTACTCTCTACTACTTCATACTGTCTTTTTGTTTTTCATCCGCTCACGTCTGTCGGCTTCTCTGTACTCTCTCATTTGTCTCTGATCCCTCTCTCCCCTTCTCTCTCTCTTTCTCTCTCTCTCTCTCTCTCTCTCTCTCTTCTTCCTTCCTCCTCACCTCCATCTGCCACATCGTCGAGAGTGATGAGGAGAGGAAAACATCGATTACGATCTGGAATTACGAGGTGAGATTAGCTGGGGGATAAAGGGAGGGAAGCCCCCCCATGGAGTGAGACTGAGACTGTATGCAGATATTGGTAGAGAAGAGGAAGTGACTCAGTCAGAAGCTGCTGAGGGAAAAGCAACCATCACAAGGGGAATTGAGAGAGAGAGCAATCAGCGAAAACAGAGAATGTCATCATTGAGATATGACGACAATGAAGATAATGAGCAGTGACCTCACAGGGAAATAACGTCTGCACAATTATTGGCTACCGAGCGACGACTTTCCTAATCCTTTCAGCTGCAAACAAGGGACCGGAATTTAGTATCTTAAAGTCGTCGCTCGGTAGCCAATATTTGTTGATTCGTAGACTTATGTCCCTTATGACTTGTAAAACCCCACTGAAGAGGGAACTAATAAGTAACTGAAGTTACCTGGAAGAGTCTCGACTTGGTGATGACACGAGAAGGATGTTCAATGAGACGGAAGGAGAGAGACCAGAGAAGACTACGGTACTCGATAGAGGTGTGATCTCTGGGAAGGAAGAGATTAGGAGTACGGTAGAACAAAGCACACATAGCAAATTAGAGTTAATTTTACGATTTGATCTTTGTCACCCAGTTGGAACAACTATCGTGTTCGCACTAGGTTGCTGATATATGGCATACTTGACTTTCCATTTCCAGTGTAGCAAATGTTGTTGGTAGAGTTGTCTCACCCATTGTTGAACACGAGATCAGTGGCCTTCGACGTTCCCCTCTCCAGTTCACGAATCGTCCAATCGACGAGGTACTGTAAGGACAGTATAAATACTATTCCGACATTGGCCTCCGTATTTCGAACAAATAAAACACAGCGGATACTTCAAGAATTTCTTAGAACTGTTTACTGTATGACTTTCTCCCTTTGCTCTGACACCCTCGATACTCTTGTTTATCAGCGGAACATTTTCCTACTTGGGATGAGTGCATGTAATTCCAACCACTCTAGTTGAGCGAATTCTCCATTTCCCCCACCAACCTTGACCATATCATTGAGACTTTCGGCGGTAGACGACTGTAGAATGAATAGAATTCCTCTGATTGCACAGCATCTCACTCCACTCCGACGATGATCCAAACCAACGGAGATTAGAGACTGCATCTTACGCCATTGATCCTCTGTGATGTCCTCCTAAAAATAATTACTTTTCACTTTACTCTTTATACTTTATACTTTATCACCAACGCATTCACGGGCAACGATTCAGGAATATGTTTCGAGCGATTCTTTTTTTGTCTCGGGAAAGCTTTTCGATGGTTAGATGTGGCCGTTCCATATTGCCAATATATTACGGTAATCCCCTTGCCTCTCCCTCTTTTTCTTTCTAAGTACGGCATAATAATAAAGCCAGTTCACGTCTACTCATAACAATACAATTACTGGCGTCACTAAGTAGTTCTCATGCTGTTTTATTGGTCGATCGATCTATTTCATGTGAGTTCCGTAATCTCCATTTTTTTTTCTTTTTTCTCTTTTTTCCCGTTCCGCTTCCATTTTCTCGGCGGTTTCTCGTCAATTATGCGCGTGTTTTTCACTCCTTCCTCCTCCTTTTTCTCCCCTCCCTCTTCTCTCCTCAATCCAATTGGATTTTGTGCGCGTCGAATGCCAAATAATCGAATCTGTGGATATGCTCACACTGGAACAGCTGAGATTTACGGACATCGACCACACACCAAGAAAAAGGGCGACCACCCAGGCTCTGAGCTGTTATTCATCGCCCTCATAGAGAAGACTATTGATGGGTGGAGGAGAGAAGGAAATTGGAGAGAAGGGAAGGAGATACAGTACAGCCAGACTAGACCAAAACAGAATGTTAAATTCTCCCTCCTAGAAATCGTCCCGTTCTAAGAAGCTGCGACGACTCAAGGACGTATACAAAATTGGAATACGAAGGAGAAAAAGAAAGAGGGAGAATGAATGTAAAAAACAAAATGGGATTGTGCACTCCATTAATGTCGCCGCGTCAACAACCTTAGTACTAAGCACAATGGGATCATTCTTTCTCTCTAATCGAATCTCTCTCTAACTTCTCCCTGAGAGAGATACCGTACCTGTCCAATGACGGCGATTGCTTTTGCATGTGAGAGCAGGACGAGTCCCAATTCGTCTCCCTGACTGAGATACGAGCAATGGGAGAGCATTCTCATGTCGAGATCTAGAGATTCGAAGGAAGTCACGTCTTCGAAGAGATCACATAGCACACAGATCTGAAATTAATCATGATGCTGACCCAAAAAAACTTCAAGAACCTAAGTTGTACTGTATCGGTTAGAGTTTGTGTGCAATTTGTAGTAGATTTGCTCCCACAATTTTTGTAGTCTTCGACAACAAAACGATTCTTTTGCAGGAGCTCTCTTTTGCTAATAGGGAATTGTGTGATTGATCTGTCACCATTGTCAGTTTCCCTTCTCTCTCTCTCTCTCTCTCTCTCTCTCTCTCTCTTCTCTCATTAGTGGTTGGTAACACCTTCTCTTCTCTCCCCGTTGTCAACCACCTTTCACCCTTCTCAACGCTTCAAGAATCACTCGCTCTACGAGGGCGACACAATAGAGAAAAGTGGCAAAAGGAGAGAGGGGATTTACTCGGAACCTGAGAACCACGCAACAAAGGGAGATTGACGGTTGCAGCAGTAAACAAGTTGAGATGAGGTACAAAGAACGGAGGTGGGCCCACGACGAATTTCGAACCCCCTCTATACAATACCTCCCTAACATTTTTGTATATGATGACCCACGTCTAAAATAAAGAGAGAAAAGACTGACCGCTCTTAGTGTTTCAGACAGAAGTTCCATTGGGATAACATCGATTCCTCGTGAGAACCAATGGGAGAAATTCTCGTAGAGCGATCGAACGGCCGAAGCTGCGTCCAATTCAATGCGGAGTTGATCGAGGAAGAAGGTGGAAGTGACACGAAGAGACGACTCAAATATATCTTATAATAATTTAATAATTTATCTACGAGGCGCTAAATGATTTAAAATATGACATGAATTCCTTTCGAGATGACGGGGGTATTTGACTAAGCGGTGATAAATCTTATACACAAATCCTCTCGAGAATAATTTGTCAATCCAAAGAACTACTGAGACGTCTTAATTTGAAATCGGGTAAATATTATTGGAAAATAAAAGTCACGTGCCGCTAATCGAAATTTACGATTTACTGCCGACCTCGTTTTGCTTTTTGTTGTTATTCTTTCAATGTTTACGACTGTGAAAGAGTCATAGACAATTGAGAGTAAAAATAAGAAAAGATAAATAACTCACGGGCTTCTCTGCGGTTTTCTCATTTCCCAATCCGACGTGTGACCACAAATCAGAGACGCCAAATTGATCGAGATGGAATACAGTACGACTGAAGAAAAAATAAATTTTCAATATTTGATTACAATTTTTACAGTGCTTGAAAGCCGTCAAATATCCCACTTTTGATTGGATCCGATGCTCCATTCAATCGATCTCTTCAGCATCGTTTCTGGCTGTGAATCAGTCGTCAAATCTCCCAGTAGATCACACAATCGGAAGTACAGCCTGCAGAGTTTATTTGAGGATGATAGTTCAGTCGTCTAAACTAACAATTCTATGATGTAAGTCACGAGTCACACTATTCTATTGCCACGGTTTCTTGTTTTTGATTGTTTGGTTTCTCTTTCTCTTTCTACTTCCTCTTTGTTTCTCTCAGTGGAATAACGTGCACTCACTCATTGTCACTGAATGTAGTGGGAAAGTCTCTGGAAGGAAGTCTGAATCGGCCTCCGATTGGATTCCCTGGCTGAGGTTCGAGTTGGGTGAGGAGAAGATACGAACAGAGACGACGAATGGCCAGAGAGGAAACCAAGACTGCATCCAATGCCTGGCAAAATAACTCATGAGAGCAATATCATATATGGGAAACAGCCCTTTACCGTTCCTTCATTCCTTTTGCGTACTGTTGGAATAACAATTCACGCTTGTTGTAACTCAACTCTTTTCCCACAAATCGTATTACACGTCAACAGTAAAAACAGAGTGTCCCTGCACTCAAGGGCCGAATTCTAATTAACATTAAAATATTTCGCCAAAATTGTTGGCAACTAGCTAAATAACACTAGATTCTAATCTAAGCAAACCTCTCAGTGTTCATATACTTGATGAGCAGTTGATTGGTCTTACCATTTCTGTCTTGAGTTCATCTCCACTTGGAGTCGATGAGAGAACTCCAACGAGAGAAACCCAGACAGACTCGAATTGTTGACGGGACGTCCATCTGCAATATTAGAATGCAATCGTCGAATTCACGAGGGTGTTGATGCGATCAACCAGATTGTAAGGATTTTACAGGTATACCCGGTTTGAGAAGTATGATGAGATCGAGAGATAATAGACGTACTCACCCAAGGAATATGCATCTCCACGTGAAGTCATCCAGCACATCGACATCGTTCAATTTGTGAATGGGTGGGAGTGGAACGGAGATGTTCTTGTTCAGAAGCTGAAATGGTATATGCGTTTCAACGTTAAATCTCCACAAATCATGATACATTTGTAATAAACTTTCTGGATCTACTATGAATATAACTTATAAAAATTGGAAAGTTATATTCATTCAAATGAAAGGCGTAATGCACGCGGTGTCTCATCATTATCACTTTCCAAATATACGGTTCAGATGTTGTTTTGTGAATTCACCTCAATGGATGGATGCCATCCTCCATCCAACGCTGTTTTTGGAGTGAGTGCAAATGAATTGATGATGGGTAATCGAAGAAGAGATCGAATGGAGAGACCGAGAGGATCAGAAGAGGAGAGAAGACCTCGAGAGAAGAGAGAAACGAGGAATTGAGAGATATGGAAGAGATCGAAGAGATGGTCTGAAAGATACTGGTTGGTTATAGAATGAAAAATGGTAAGTATTAGATAGTGATTTCGATCGAAGATGGTTTGGTTCTACCTATGGCAAGACCAATATTTAAAAAAAATGAGACGCACCATGTGCTTTGCTCTGAATGTCTACTCCGAAGACTGAGAAGATCTCTGCTCTTTCTCTAGATGGATATTCCATTCCAATGCGAGATTCGACCAGAAGAAGGAGAGAAGTGAGAAGAGAATGGAGGAGAGGAAGGAGAGACATCGGATCCTGAGAAAAATTGCATCTATCGTGTTCACATACCATTGGTCGGTCATGTGTTGCATAATTTTCGGCGTGATAAACTGATTGATTGAGAGAAAATAATTACTATTCATTAGCATTTCATCAAATGTTCGCTTGATCAATAAGTACTTGTTTATTGCGTGCGCATACACTAACCGTTCTAGTGAATAGTACAATATCTCATTCAACACAAAAATATTATGTCAGACCAGTACAACGAGAGCGATTTCTCACCTGATTGAATGTATGCATGGTAGTTGGATGCTGCAGGAAATAGTGAAGAGCGGAACACGTTTCGTCAACTCGAGTTCGCATTTTCTGAAAAAAATAGAAGCATCGCAGATGTACTGAATATTCTCACGATCGCAATCTAAGAATAATTAACTAGGCATGTTTACGTCTTTGCCGTTGCCTAAAACTTAGATAATTAAACTAACCAATCTCCTTGTGACAATCTCTACAATTCTCTGTGGCTGTTCGACGTATTCATCGAGGACGGAAGTCTCCACTCGTAAGAGAATCTATAAGTATTCCACATTTCCATTTCCGTTAAGCTTTAGCGGCCCCAAAGAAGCGCCGAGATGCCCATTTTTGTGCGTACAGTGGTGCTCCGCATTTTAAGAGAAGACGAGAAAAATGTTGTATAACAGACACTATCTGACAGGATCGAAATAGGTCCGTACTAGCGAATATTTCGCCCATGCTGAAAAGATGCCCCAAGGGTAAACTTGATGCGTAGAGTCCGAAAATCGATATTAAAATGGGCTCCGATCAAACCCGGCTGAGATATGTTTCACGATACATGAAAAATCGATTTTTTAAATTTTTGTCCGGATCGTCAAAAACCCTTACATGGTTATATTTTCGGAAAGCTGACGCTGAGAGAAGCATTTTTCATGTTGTAAGTTTTCTGCTACCTCGTAGCAGTAAAAAGTTACGGTAAGTAAAAACATTCAAACTTTTTTATAAAAAAAAAGTTCCACAGCAGCGACACTTTTTATTACATTTTCGGAATCTTCATATAAAAACACTATAGTGTATTTTTTTGCGATAAATATTTCGGGGCGAAACCTGCTGGTTTGGTCAAAAGTTTACCCAGATGTCGGTACTTCCTGAAATGAATTTATGGAAATTTCATCTTTACGTCCAATTCCTTTTCTATTATAGTGCTCTATCACACTCACGCGATAGATATCAACAGTATCCAGGTATGTAAGCTCGCCAATAAAAGTGATAAATGAGTTTAATGTGGAACAAAAAATCTAATGAAAAATTGAATTTTTTCCTCATTTCGCTGAATATTTCGGTAAGAACACCGCTCGCTTTCGATTTCAAAAGCATTAAATATGCAAGAAATCAATAAAATAATAAATTAAATATATAAACTTAGTGTTCTGTGAAAGTATTCTTAAAAATACAAAAATTTAGAAAAAAAATTAGAAATTCGAATTTTAACTAAAACATTATTTCTCTGAATTGTGCTGGCCAAATCGTCGTGGAAATAATTTATTATTTATCTAGATATCGAAAAACACATGTTAGTCATCATTTACAGTTACGTCAGCTTTTCCCATTCAGCGTGTATCGTGCAACGTAAATCATTTTATAAATTTTCCATCGACTATTAATGATAACCAACATGCGTTTTTCGATATCTAGATAAATAATAAATTATTTCCGCGACGATTTGGCCAGCACAATTCAGAGAAATAATGTTTTAGTTTTAGTTAAAATTCGAATTTCAAATTTTTTAAAAATATTTGTATATTTAAAAATACTTTCACAGAACACTATGTTTATATATTTTATTTATTATTTTATTGATTTCTTGCATATTTAATGCTTTTGAAATCGAAAGCGAGCGGTGTTCATACCGAAATATTCAGCGAAATGAGGAAAAAATTCAAATTTTCATTAGATTTTTTGTTCCACATTAAACTCATTTATCACCTTTACTGGCGAGCTTACATTCCTGGATACTGTTGATATCTATCGCGTGAGTGTGATAGAGCACTATAATAGAAAAGGAATTGGACGTAAAGATGAAATTACCGTAAATTCATTTCAGGAAGTACCGACATCTGGGTAAACTTTTGACCAAACTAGCAGGTTTCGCCCCGAAATATTTATCGCAAAAAAATAAACTACAGTAGTTTTATATGAAGATTCCGAAAATGTAATAAAAAGTGTCGCTGCTGTGGAACTTTTTTTTTATAAAAAAAGTTTGAATGTTTTTACTTACCGTAACTTTTTACTGCTACGAGGTAGCTGAAAACTTACAACATGAAAAATGCTTCTCTCAGCGTCAGCTTTCCGAAAATATAACCATGTAAGGGTTTTTGACGATCCGGACAAAAATTTAAAAAATCGATTTTTCATGTATCGTGAAACATACCTCAGCCGGGTTTGATCGGAGCCCATTTTAATATCGATTTTCGGACTCTACGCATCAAGTTTATCCTTGGGGCAACTATTCAGCATATGTGTATTTCGGGCTAGTACGGACCCTTCAGCCAGTATCTCAATCCTGTCAGAAAGTGTCTGATAAGCTCAGTTTCCTACTGACCAATGGATGAACGTTGGCGAATAGAGTAACGAGATCGTCCTCGTTGATTTTCTCCATGTTGATAACACATTTGAGAAAGGCAGAAGTGGCCAATTGGAGACGAGAAAGAGAAGGAGAAACTGAAATGTACCGATAATTTACAAGAATACATCAAGAGTAAAGAAAACAAATATCTCGATTGCCGTCTCTCCTTATGTTGTTCTCACCTCCCGCTCTCGCAATGAGTCTTGCAGCAGTCGAGAGTACTGTAGTGAGGAAGAACGAGAAGTTGCGCAGACCGAACTGAACAGATTTCGTACTTTTGCGGGCATCGCTCATTCAATCACGTTTTTTTTACTAAATCACAGGAAAAAGCTGAACGAACAGAAATTATTAGACCATAATATGAAATTTACTCACCATATAATTGCAGAACTTGCTCATCTCTGCTTCTTTCATTTCAAGAAACGAAGAGACGATCGAAGAGGGAAATCGAGGATATTTCGAGACCGCAGAGATAAGCAATTCCAATGACGAATCCGTGCTCAGAAGCTCCGATGGATTACTGAAATGATGGAAATCGACTAATATTTGCTTATCATTAACCAGTCACACCTATAGCAGTTTCGAAACACTTTTGCCTCTAGTACTGATAGCAATAGCTACATACTAGATATTAGCATTTTAGCTGTGTTTTTTTTTCTTTTTTTTTATGTTGTGTTTTTTTCGTTTTCAGAGGGATGATGCTTTTAGCACAATGCAGTGGATTATGATATGATTCTGAGCAGTCCCTACTTCTTCAATTGAACTCACTCAGCCAGTCTGCAATGTCTTCTTCTTCTCGTCGGTCGACTGATCGAAATCGATCTTTTCCCATGGCATTTCTCATAGATCTGCACGAATTCACTCACGAGCGCAGAGTTCTCAAAAAAAGTATTTTTCTTTATTGAGATTTTTGCTCGCACCTGCGACTTTAGATTACCCCTGTCTATTGACTTCAGTGCGAGATTCACAAAGATCTGTCCAACTTCGGGCGTTATTGATCTGCAACTGCGATGTTCAATTCTGTTTCTTTGTTACCTTGCCGTTACATCAACTATATCATGTTGCTCCATAATAGCACAGTTTCCGCAATTTAATCAAGTTTTTAGCATAATATATTAAAAATTGATTGCATCTGTTTCTGCTTTGAGCTTCCTAGTACTGCATCATAACTATGTAATATCTTCACCTCACAAATTCCTCTTCGATTTCCTTCGTTTGTTTCATTGCCTTCATCAATTCTATCTGCACTCCATCCATAGTCAACACTTTTCTCTTCAGATCGACGATTGTTGAAGAGCCAGGAAATCGATGGCGAGCGATGAATCGAACGAAGATTTGAAGTGAAAGATGGCCGAGATATCTAAATAATATATTTTGAACCGAATTTATGTAGTGAAGATGAAATAGCAATAGGCAAGATTGGTTCGCATCGAAGCTCTGTTTTTAAACAATGTCAATCCTAGAGTATTATCAATTGTGTATATTGCATTATTCGCCTTAAAAAATACTACTGATATCTTATCAGTTATGAGAAAGTAACGAAAAATATCTATGTTCAACACAGAAAGTGTAATCACCGGTGTTCACACTACACTCCTTGTTTTTACACAGATGAAAGTGGAACAAATATTTTAGTGGAACGGATCGAGAAACGAAAATTGTATGTTGGGGATTTTGGACGAACCTGTGATTATCCCGCTTTCTCGTCATCAGAAGTGAATCGATAAAGAGATTGGCGACTCTTTCGTTCTCCTTGAATTGGGCAAAAATGATCATCCACTCGGGAGTGAGACGATCACACAAAGTGAGTAGATGAGGAGTGAAAAGACCTTCTTCATGTGATGAAACGATGAGAGATTCGAGGAGGAGAGGACGATCTGTACAATTAACGGTAAGACTGCTAACTTCGAATTTCTATACACTGGTATTCTCTCAATGTTGCCTTCAAGAGAACTAAGGTGTATTCCTCCACTACTAGGAAATTGAAATGTCTGTCTGTTGGTATGTTTTTTTTCCTTCCGCGTGACGGACCTTTTTTCTGAATAACTTTCTTCAAAGTTGAGCAATCCTTTTGCATATGATAGCCCTTCACGAAACACATCGATTTTTATATTTGAAAAATCGATAATTTCATGGCCAAGTCGGTAGCGAGCTCGAATTCAAATCCGAGGGTCGCAGGTTCGATCCCCGCCGGTGCATAGTCTTTTGCCGCATTTTTTCCAAGTGTCAAATGTGGCCCAAACCCATTTTTGAGTAACGAGATTCACATTTGAGCATCTTTTGCCGATTTTTGAAGTGAAATATCGATTGATTTCACTTGATTTCACGCGATTTCATGAAATTTTCGCACATTTCGTTCCAAATCATTCCTCATGCCGGCAATCTCGCAGGAAAGGAGTTAGAACGAGAGTGTAAGGAAAATTGAGAGTGACTCTCTCATTTTTGCACACTCTCTCGCCCCTGACCCCTTTCTGGAGGCCGGAATCATGCATCCGGAAGCTTCCTAATAAATCGCTTCAAAATCGCTCTTCTCGGATCCTTTTGCATACGACAACAGACCAAAATCCCTTTAAAATTTTGCAATATTTAATTGACCAAATCCATAGCCAAGTGGGTTACGCGCTTGACTTACAATCCGAGACCCCCAGGTTCGAACCCTGCCGCGGGCAAAACGTTTGCCGCATTTTTCGCAAGTGTCAAATGCCTTTCTAGCACGTTCTTCAGCAAGGTGAAACATGTTTTCACCTGTTTTGCCGAGTTTTAAAATGGAAAATCGAAAATTTCGAAAAGTTCCCAATTGGATCACAGAGCGTGGGGGATCACAGGAAACGTGTTTTGCGATGTCGGAAACGTGTCTAACACGTTTTAACGTGAAAAATTGAAAATTTCGTAAAGTTTCCAAATGATCCGGCGAGCGTAGGGAATCATTGGAAAAGTGTTTTTCGATGCCACAAACGATTTCGAATATTCCCGGGAAATCAACACACGGTATCCTGCGTTTCCGTTGAGAAAGGCTCGTGAGGCTGAGTGCGATCGAAAAAAAAGTTGCCACGGAGCCACGAAGTGGCGTAGTGGCAACTTTTTTTCGATCGCACTCAGCCTCACGAGCCTTTTGCAACGGAATAAGCCAGTACTCTTTCTAGAGATGAACACATTCCCCGCAACATAGTAAGCTCCCCCTGGATCGAGCCTGAAGAGGGCTACCGACTTCCCCCTGGACCGTACCTGAAGAAGGCTACCGAGGTCCCCCTGGACCGTACCTGAAAAAGGCTACCGAGGTCCCCCTGGACCGTACCTGAAGAAGGCAACCGAGGTCCCCCTGGACCGTACCTGAAGAAGGCTACCGAGGTCCCCCTGAACCGTACCTGAAGAAGGCTACCGAGGTCCCCCTGGACCGTACCTGGAAAAGGCTACCGAGGTCCCCCTGGACCGTACCTGAAGAAGGCAACAGAGGTCCCCCTGGACCGTACCTGAAGAAGGCTACCGAGGTTCCCTTGAACCGTACCTGAAGAAGGCTACCGACTTCCCCCTGGACCGTACCTGAAGAAGGCTACCGAGGTCCCCCTGGACCGTACCTGAAAAAGGCTACCGAGCTCCCCCTGAACCGTACCTGAAAAAGCTACCGAGGTCCCCTGGACCGAACCTTCTCCCAGAACTGTGCATAGAGCGTAGTGTACGCATAGAGCGTAGTGTATTTAACCTCAACACATCCCGGCTAGTTCGTATTACTTTTCTAGGTAATGTATTTCGAATAAACTGAATAGGACAACTGACTCGATGTAGCAATAGTCCGTAGCACTATTGACACTGCTCTGAACACGGTGAGATTCTCGTTGGACAGATGTTCTGGTCGATTTCTCTCCATTGATTCGAGTGTCAATTTGAGAGCACGCGCGAAGGGCCTGGAAACGAATAAACATACATATCATTGGAAATTTTCTGTCATGTATCTTCATACATCGGTAAATCGGCGATTTTCATGGGACACTTTCAATATCATTCTTCAATCGATAAATCGGCGATCTCACCTGAATAGCCATCCCGCTCGACTGCTGTCGTCCTTCTCAAAGTGACTCTCCGTTCGATGGCAGAATCTCTCCTCGTCGATGATATTTGAGAAGATGAGAAAGAGAAGAGGACAGAGAGCGATGAGAGTTTGAGGAGAACGACTCTGAATAAAGCAGTGATTTCTGCAACAGCAACTTACGCATTGATAGACAATCAACGTCAATTCACACGCGGTATATTTGTTATTCGTATTTGCAGCCACCGTTGCAAAGCAGAAAACTCACCTGTTCATCTTCAGTTCCCATTGTGGAATGGAGCAAAATCGACTTGAGCAATGCGACGAATTCATCGATTGGAAGAAGAGCAGAAGGAGGAATTGAGGAGAGAACGAGAAGGAGAGAGGAGAGGAGAGATTGACCTGAAGGAAAGACAAGTATAAAGATTTATGCAGTTTACTCATCATTTAAATACATGCAGAACTAAACACTTGGTTAAAAACTGGCGGCTTCTTCGTTGCAATGTTGACGATAATACGTTCAGATATTACCCGCCATACCGTTCTCAGCGTCGGTCCAACTTGCTGGTAGTTTGGGACGAGCAAAGAGTGCAGAAAGTTGATGGAAGAGATTGCAGGAGTTGGCACGGTGACTGAAGACAAGAAGAGTTATTGAAAATAATGGATAAATCAAACCGATGGCAATTTGAAAATATAATTCCTTGTTGAGCCAGATCTCTGTTACTACACTTAATACATACTGATGTTTTCAGAATTATAACAATGTTAGTGACCTCTCTTCGTTGTTTTCCTTGACAATGATGTACATGTGGTACAATTGGAGATATTTTGCAGGACTGTGAGTGAGAAGAATAGCAGCGAATTGAGGAGAAAAGAGAAGAGAAGTCACTTCGAATGGAGTTTCCCCTCGAACGAAGAGAAACTCGTGTAGAACCAACTCCAGACCGTCCAGAACTGCAAATAAGACAAGTTTGTAGCTTTTTTAGATTATTGTTCTAGGTAAACTCACATAACGCAATAGGTTCGCGATGGTATCGCGTGCGAACATTGGCCTAGCAGTGCTTTTCAACGGTCCAGTTCGAAATCGAATTTTCAGTACCTAATTCATGTAACTCATGGAAAATAGTATGATCCCTTACTCTCATCCTTCCACTTGCAACTCTCGATGGAATTGCAGAGTGCAAGTGCGTGCAATTTGAGGACGGTCCATTTCACTGCGCCCCCACGAGCGAGAACTATGAGGAAGGAGAAGACCTGAACATTTATCATTTATCATATATCATTCTGTGGTGAGCTATATTATAATCGTTGGTGTTTGAAGATCAACGGGAATTCTCTTGAAAAACATGATTGTAGGACTCGTACCTCTCTGATCATTGTCGGATACACGAGATGTCCCAGTTGTTCCTCCACTGCGCCGATTACAATCTTGCGAGGATCGACCAGATCGAATTCGATCCCAGAAAGACGCAATTGAATGAAGAGGGAGAGCATCTGAAAAGGCCAATGATGAAGAAATTGACAATTTTAAAAAAGTGAAAAAAAAACTTATAATTCTTTAGTCTCATCCTTCACTCACCGCTTTCTTCGTCTCCACATCAGTTGCATTCCCGTACATTCCGACCATTTTGGTGATGAAAGACTCGAAGAAACGGAGAGAAGCATTCACCTGAGTCACAAGCGCTTAGTAATATAACTACTGATCGAAGAGCTAACCTCTAGCGATGCCACTGGCGGGAGTACTGTACTCGGTGAGGCGAGCCATCCGAAGTGATCAGTGTAGAGATTATCGATTGATGTTCTCTGAGTGATTCGATTTCGGAATGCCTGCAGTTCAGTGGAAAGAAGATACTCGGCCACTTCGTTGTCGGCTGCAATTCGAAGTTTTATCGTTTGTCCAAGTCAAATAAGTAACTATTGGAAGTACAAAGAAAGCAAAAACTCTTGGATGTCTAATCAATACATTCCAACTCAGGCCTAATCTACGGGCTTAACTATTTCCTGGAAGAGGCTGGAAGATAGCAGCCATTAACTTTGCATACAATGCTCAAAGTCGTTGTAAAATACTCGGAAAGAGAGTGGTTATCAAGAAATCGTTCTAGTTAGTTATGCGTTCCGTGGACAATGAATATGTGGGTTTTTTTCCAGAGCTACAACCTACACTTGATGTCCTCTCCTCTGTACACTTTGATCGACTTGAGATGGCCGAGATTGAGAGTCTGCGCGTTTCTTCCGAAAATCGACTTGAGAAGTTGAGTAGAAAGACGAGTCATCGAGAGAGGAGAGAATGGAGCCAGAGACTGGAAGCAGTTTTTATTTTGTTTATTCATGTATTTATCGCACACCAGAAGGGTACGTCAACATTCACAGAAATTCTAGGAAAATACACACAAATGATTGGAAAACTATTTCCTATTATCCATTATTATTAAAAAAATTTTCTCATTATCTCACCTCTATGTACACACTCATCTCCTGTATGAGATTTTTAATCGGGGCATGTCCATTCATTTCGAGAAGAGTAGAGAGAAGATTAACTGCGGAATCAAGCAGTTCGACCAGCTTTCCCTCGTGCTCCTCATCTACCGAATCCTGCAGTAACAATATTGGAAACTCTTTTTTTTAAAATTACAATACTCTTAAATTACTGTGAAGAGATCTTCCTGTTGCAGAAAAGACAACCATATCTCGAACCACGCCACATGCCATACCAAATAATTTCTGAACACTCCTCTCAGCTGAGGTACGATGGAGAGAAGAGAAGGACACTCGCTGAACGACGAATTCTGAATATTAATAAATAACATTTCAAATCGTATTTTGCCGCCATTTTGCAAAGACTCGTTACAATCGAAAAAATAGCATTGATACTGTTGACATTGTCTATTTGGCGAGCGGAAGAACACAAACCAGTTGCTCGGATTAGCTTTATTTTCCCTAATGCTTACCTTTTGTGGATTGACTCCAGCATTTGTTAGTTTGGAGTACGATGATATTCTCTCCGTTCCTCTCAATTCCTTCACTGGTTTCGGTCCGAGTGCAAGAGATTGACGACCAGTCAATTCGAGTCGACGATCTTCAGCGATGCAGTAGTACAGATTAAGCACTCTAAATTTATTGTTTTTTTGTTTTTATCGATTCAGAAATAGCCCGTATTTAAATATAAACTGATGAGCTGAAACAACATAACAAACCTCATGGGCATGATGAATAGTTTATCGTAGAGTACAGTATCCGATAGTGGAGGGAACACTTCTAGTTCTTTCGCCGATCGCAAATCTCCGACAATGTCAGTGATGAGATTTGAGAAGTGACCTACAATAGCGCTCCCAATTGTTTCAATCAATGGAAATAAGTTTATGAACTTGGGGATTCTGAATTTTCCAAGCGGAGTAATGTTCAGATTATTGGGTACAATTGTTTATCGTTTGTGAGTAAGGCAAGAGTAAAGGACGTATAGGAAGTTAGTCCTGAATGGGTAGTACAATTTGCTCACCTCCAATCACCGTTGCCTGCAGTCTGAGAATCTTTGCGAGGAAAGAAGGAGAGTGGACGGAAGCATCGGAGATATCGACCAGAAGAGAGATGAGACCATGAGATTGAAGAGAAATTGACGACCAAGGATCGTGGAAGATTGAGGGAGTAAAGGAGGAAGAGAGGGAACACAGAGCGGAGATTAGACCCGGCTGAATACAAATATATTTTTGTAGTTTTCATTCATTTTTGAGTGGGATATTCAATTGTACACTGTTTCTCGGTATTAGTATACCCCTCATCTTATTATATCGTTAAGATTTCGCACGATATTTCTTTGCGAATATTACCAATTTGCATATTTAGAATATATATTTTTCAAAAAAACATAAATGTGGAAAAAAATCAAGAAAAAAGCATTGAATAAAGAAATACTAGTTCATTGATTTGTTCATATTGTTCAAGGCCATAACCATAATTTTCCGAAAGATGACACTCAAGAAAACATTCAAATATTTTGCGCTTTCTTCTACGGCTTATTCTGAATAATCTCACATCGAAGAGAAAGTATAAAGGATTCAATTTACCCCAAATTTCACATCATTGATAGAATCGGTTCCATAGTCTCCTTATATAGATGTGCTAAGGTATAGGGAAAGTGAGTACAAGCTGAGAATTATTAATTCGACCGAATTTAGGGATGAGCATTTCTCGTTTCTCGATTTCTCGGTTTTCTCGATTTATTGATAAATTCTTGGTTTATTGGTCTTTGTTATGCCAGTCTTGGATGTAAAGTTAAAGTTATTTTTATAAGATAATATGATGCTAACCATTTGATCGAGTGACGTTGGATCACTGAGAGCGGCGTCTCTATAGCTGGAGAGTTTCTCGATGAGTCGTCGGATGACAATGAGCAGATTCTTCTCGACGTTCCTTTGATGAGAAGGAGTGGAGAAATTGAAGGAATCGGGTAGACCAACGACCTGAAAAAGGGGACAATCAAGGTTCTGTTGATTACCTTATTCTGGAAATATTTTTAATTACTTGTAATTTCATTATGATTAGTAGAGAGTGTATACAGTCCTGGTTGTTTCCCCAATGAAAACAATCCGGGGACGCCGGGTCCCCCCGGGTCCTTGCAACTTGTGAGTCGAGTAGAAAGAAATTTGAGACAAACCCCGTGCAGTCAAAGAGTTCAGGTCATTCGCCATAGGTAAGTGTCAATAGAAATTTAAATTACTTATTTTAGCTATTTTAAATTCGTTAGAAAACATCATTCAATGAAAAATTAGTTTGTGGTTAAGACGAAAATGCAAGAGATACTGTAATGTTTTGCATCAAACTCTAACAAACTCGCTTTCCTTGCAATCATTTTTTTCAACGAAATTAAACGTATTTAAGAGAATAGTTTAATTTTCTATCAATGATTTTCGATGACCAACGACTTAAGCTCGTTCACTCCACAGAGTTTGCCTCAACTTTATCTCTACTCGAGCCACAAGTTGCAAGGACCCGGTAGGACCCGGGCGGACCCGGCGCCCCCGGATTGTTTTCATTGGGGAAAGAACCAGGACTGTATGATTTTCCTAGAGTGCACTCGTTAGTTCAACCAACCATGGGAATGTTCGGGAATGCCGATATGGGAGATTCTGGAAGACCGAGCGTGAAATGGTCCGTCCGTCCACCGAAATCCGCCCTCTTCACGAATCTGAGCATATTTCGATTTCTCTTCCGCTCTGTACAATCACATCCTATAGTAGGACGTGTAAGCCTACAGTGAGCAGTAAATGCCACTAGTCCGTCCTCAAAGACGATTGGCCGCAACCACCACTAGCTATTAGTCCGATTACGTGATGCTACTGGCTCGACCAACCGGCCACTAATTAGACAACGGGCGATTATAGGGAAATGCGTTGAATGATAAACTGACAATGGAAGTTGTTGAGCGACTGCCGCCACGACATTTGGATCTTTCTCAGCTAGAAGATCGATGAGACAATCGAGAGATTCCATTTGATGGGCGGATCGAATGGATGGAGAGAGACGAGACCAATCGAGAGAGCAGAGGAAAGAGGCCATCGAGGTCTGAAACGTATTTTTCACATAATATTTTTCATTTGTTTATTATACTATTAGTGTACATGGCTTCCGCTGCTTTGCGTCACGGCTTGGAATCAATAGACTTCTTATTTATCCATAGAAATTACGAGCTAAATGAATAGACGAGAGAGACGAGTGCGCAAGAGCGAGACTCGCAATTAGGATACTGATAGGGTGCGCGACGCGACCGCAACGCGCAGCGCATGGTCCCTGACGGACGCTCGCATTTGATTAAGGGAGTGATACCGTAATCCTCTAGCCATGCTGTTCAAATCACTAACTGATATGATGTTAGTACTTTTAGTGATATTATTGTAATTACCTATAATTATTTTTTCCTATACAACATTGCTCTAAAAAATAATTACCATTTCCTAGTCTTTTGAATACGCGGGTCTTGGACTATCTGGACTTCTACATCTAAGATAGTGTGCGTTCCATGTACTGTCTGCTATTGAATATCGATTTTTGTGTGTGCTCACCTTGAGATGTCCATAGTTGATCGATCTACTCGATGTCGCAAGTGTGATCGCTCTTCCCACCAAATCGATTCTCTCCAACATCTTCTGTCTGCCAGTTATCGATTGAAGAAGAGCACGACGAGTCGACGCCATGTTCTTCCCAGAGAGACGAGACCACACGAATCCGAACCAATCTGCAACCAATAATAATTATATTTATTTAAAATGTATATAATACGCCAGCGCTCGCCCCTCATTTATAACGAAATTGTATATTTTTATTAGGACACATTTTAAAGAGAAATCCCCAAATAAAATAAAAATCAATTCACTACTGTAATACCAATACGTAGTCGAGATCCGACTATTTTTTTCAATTTGTAATCAGATTTCAATGCAACGATGAAACTAGGCTACCGTAAAGTCCAAGCTCCTTATATCATTTTTTTTCTTCATTTTTGCCATTTATTTCCTTCTTATCCCTTGTTTGCTTAACTCTACGCTCATTTGTGTCATCATTTCGCCAACATAGTTCGATAATTGTAATCACTCACAATGTTATCTCACCTTTGCAATCATTCTCGTCTGCATTTTCGCCGGCTGCCGACTGAGCTGTCGCGATGAAATTGACTGCAGACGCTGCCAGTTTGTCATCCGAGTGATAGATGAGAGAGGAGAGAGAATGCAGATTCTGATGTTTGCCTCCTGAAACAAAACACAAATTCAATAAAAATATTGAAAGTATAAACGTAACTCAAGCGTAGTATGCTCTATTGCCTAAATAATGTAAGGGAAGGTAAGGGTGTATATTACCTTCGGGAGCTCCGATGGTCAAAACTTGTGACGACTTCGCAGCGCAGAGAGTGATGAGTGAGAGCGCAAGCATCTTGTGAGAGACGCGCACCTGGTAACTCATCATTTCATTTATATTTCACATCTAGACATCGAAACACAATTGCATCTAGCACCTTAATTATTTTCGAGACAATGGTGATCCTGATATAGGTACTGGTCACTTTGCAACGAACCTTCTGATCGGAAATGAGCCCCTGCGTCTCTTCTTGTAGCAGAAATCGATATGTAATAAGGAATAAAGTGTATTCGGGCAGATGAATCGATGATTTGCGCAGATCTGAAGTAAACAGATTAGAGTTATCAGAAGCCTTAGTTTTGTTGCACTACTAAACATGAAAAACAAATTCAGTGGGGAAACTGGCCTGATTTGAAGATATCAGGTAACGCTTGCAAAACTGTTGATGAGGCCGACGGAGACATCGCAGTCGGTTCTTCCTGAAAAAAGTTTAGACAAAATTGGGAGAATAGCCATGTACAATTCACGAGACGTCTACGGCATAAGAAAAAAGCTGTGTTTAATTCAAACGCTAAATTGTAGCCTTTATGCTCGTCCTTTTTCATCTTTATCTTACCTCTACTCTCCTACTCAACTCCTCTTCATACAACTCTGCATGCATAAGTGGATCGATAATCTCCGAATTGTCTTCTTCTGTTCCTCTCGAATCCCAACTGTGAGCCGGAGAAACCGCACTCTCACTTCCATTTACGAGTGAGGAATCGATGGTGAGGATGGAAATTTGATCGAAGTCGGCCGTTCCCAGTCGAGAAGGAATGTCCATGAGGGACTACAAAATGATATATGAAAATATCGACGGCTTAGACACCGATTTCATTTCATATTACGTCCTCCTTCTTTCGTCACATGCATGCATTGACTACTTCAGTTAAGAGAGGACGAATGGAAAGAACAGTATCTGACCGAATTCATGGAGGACGTTCCCGATTGAATGCTTTCTCTCGGCAGAAGACGTCGAGCTGAAAGAATCAACTATTATTCGAACACGCAAGAAAAGAAGGGATCAGCGATGAAAACTGACGAAGGAAGGGCGAGTTGTTCATAGAGGGACAATTCGTCTCTGTCGACGGCCCCTCCGAAGATAGAAGCACATCCGGGGGATAGAACACCAGTTGGTCTGAAACCAGCATCTTTCGTAAAACTTATTCCTTTTTTTCAGCTGAAAACATACCGCTCCCGTACTCAGCTTTTCTAATTTTCCTAGCAGATGTTTTAAACTTTTCACCGACTCAAAGTCGTAAAATATCAAAATTGTCATCGTTTCACGTACTTCCGATATTAGTGGTCAAAGATGAGTGTCACCTCTCGTGAGAAGAGGAAAGAGAACAGCGAGAGATTCGAAGGAGGCAATGAGAACTTCATTGACTGACGAATGAGTGAGGCAGAGGAGGAGACAAACCAACTAAAAAGGGAGGGAATTGATATAAGGGAATTATCCTGATGACCCGCCCCTAAATCCATTTATCAACCTCTCATCTTTCCATACTAATTGTCTCTAATCCGTGAAAACATCCTTGAGTTATTAGTATGTTTCGGATAGATCTCACGGAATCGCGTGATTTCAATGGGTTAAGATGTAAGATTAGATATTTATACCACGAAAGAGAAAATTTTGAGTGAATGAGTGCAGAATGAAAAAGAAAAAGGGGAGTGCAGAATGAAAGAAATGACCATGGCGCCTTCTGCCATTACATGTGCTGAGGATGGGGGATACAAGTAGGATCTTGGTGTTTTTCCTCATCTTCAGGTTGGTTTTTGGTTCATCATTTTCTCTTTGCTGACTCACCTTCTTAACATCGAAGCTCTCCTTCAATTCGTCGTCTTTGACGACAATCTCGAAGATTCCCTTAAGAATGTTGATGGACGCCGTGAGACGAATGGAATTGGAGAGATCGTCGAGCGACGAGAGAATTTCCGTGCAGAATCGAAGAGTCTGCAACACAATGCATTGGATAACAAAAACCACTACCCATTATTTACTGACGGCGGAGCAACGAGAGCGGGAATATGAAATGAGGGGTTGGATGTGAGAGTGGAGATTCATCTATGGTCCGTTAGTGGCCAGACGAGAGTGAGACTGATCCCCTATTGAAGTCCCTCCGTCCCCCTAGCAACGAACGCGCCGCCGAAAAAATGTTGTTCGAGATTAAGATAAGAAACCAGACATCCATTGATTGCGAGCGAGAGAAAGATCGGGCTCATGCCGGCAGACCAATTTCAGAATGGGTACACAAAAGCTCAAACACTTCCAAGCGAGATGAAAAAGTTGAAGATAATTGTATCAATATTTCACATATCCTACTATAGAATATAGAAGAATATTTTTGAGGAAATAAAGAAACTGACTCGTTGTAAGCACAGCTGGGAGTGAGTGCATAGTTGGATGATTGTGATGACAGCCGATCGATTGGCACTCCCTCGAACATCCAGACACTTTGAGAGAAGCGTGTTCACTATCTTCTGCAAACTTTCTTCTTGACTACAATGTTTCTTCCGCATTATTATCCACTTAACACTGTTCATTATCCAATAGTTGAAACAGAATTGGTTCAATATCCTACGAGTAATTGGAACACACGACATCTGTGTCTAACGTTTCGCACACTCTATTCTTTATTTTTGTCTTTATTTTCTTATTTTTATTTTTTTTAAATATTTAAGTTTCACTCATTTCCATCGCTTTGTTCCTCTTTCGACTCCTCTACGAATGAAAAATATTCTTTATTTTTGCCGTTACTCTTTCGAATGCTGTAGAACTAACCAATGCGAGACTGCGTTGTTCGAATGGCAGAGATGCATCCTTCTTAGGCATCGTCAGTTTCTTCACTACGGGACCGATCGTCCTGCAAGTAAATGTTACTTTCAATTTTCAATTCATCTTTGTTAAATTCCGAACCCCTCTCTTTTATTTTGAACGTGACTATTCAGAATTATATTTACTACTAGACCGCTTGATGTCTTTGGTTTAGTAATGGTGACAAAAAAAGTCATTACTTACCTGAATAGAGTGGGCAGATTGGCGATGATCGAGAGATGAACGGCTTCTTCCGGGCGGGCGAGCAACTCCTCCAATGCAGTCAAAGTGTGAGTAGAGAAGAGTCTGCAAGTGACATAAAGCTTGTCTTTCGAGTAAGGCGAACAAGAATTAAATGTAATAATCGAAATCCATATATCCGAAACAACATGAATCACTCTAAAGAAGACCATCGACCACTTCTGAATTCTATCGGAAGCCTCATCTTAATCAACTCCCTAAAGTGACACTAATAAATAATGTATTGTATTGCCTCTAGCAGCGATTAGTAGAGATCCGTTCGAGAAGAGCAAATGTTAAAAAATAAAGAATGACTTACTCTAGACGCTTCGGCTTGGTGAGTCTCATCACTCTCGTCAGAGTACTCAGAAGAGCGGCCGCCGGTCTTGCCTGCAACCATCTCACATGTAATTTAAATTATCTCATTTTAATTTTTGAATAATTAATTTTTTATTAATTTAAAGTTACATCTAATTTAACTTATCTCATTTATACTTTTAAGTTATTTACGAAAGCGAGAAAATAGACAATGAGATACTTTACTGTGAAGTAAGAGAGCTAAAAACTTATCTCAAAGTGAGAGTAATAAAACTCAGATTCCGGCCCTCTCCTCATGCTATCGAGTTTACAACTAGGAAGAGTTCGATGTTTGACTCTCTTCCAATCTATACACTGTTTCGCAAGGTTTACATCCCCTAACCATAACAGTGACTCAATGCAATCAATGCACTCACTTGTGGTTGCTCGTTCAATTCAGAGATGAGAATGAGAAGAAGTCGAGTGTCCTGACCGATGAGAATGAGATGCTGCAATATGTTATTTCAATATCTCTCATGGACATAATTATATTTATCGAGAAAACAAATATATATTGGGATGCGCGACTGTATTGTGCGCAAAGAGAACTAAGCAAGTCATCATATGACTCTATCGGGTTTTCGCATTCATCGATACTAATCGAAATGTTCTATGATCTTTATTCATTGGATATCAGAGACTTCCACTCGAATCAATTACTCCTGTGAGAGAAAACCACTCGAATTGATGAGAATCGAGAGTAATTGGGGGAGCAAATTGAGTAATCTTCAGTTGTAACTAACTCTGCACATGGCGAGAAATGCTTCGTATGCGACGGATCGGAGACTCTCGTCGTTGTGGTGAAGAAACCCAATGAGAATGTGCATAATCTTCGTGATCGGAGCACGCGAATCCTGAAAATGACATGAGTTCTTCTGCAGATTCGCCAATACGTCTACTAATTTCGAACTAACATCATTGAAATAGTCGAAAATATGTAAATGAGCACTGTGGTTGACGTATCACCATTCGTAGAGGAGTCGAAAGAGGAACAAAGCGATGGAAATGAGTGAAACTCACGGCGCTGGAGAGATCCGTGGACATAAAAGTCGCCTTGAGACGGTGAATTTCGGTCTTGATTCGTCCATTTTGGTCTGTCGCTTTCCTTCTGCAAGGGAGCGATTGAGAACAATGTAGATGAGGCATAATAATGATTGGAAACGAGTGAAAAACTGACGTGAGTGTTCCGGTTGCGGGGTTACTCGAGATTACTTGCTGCAGAATGCGAAGGGCCCGATTCAATTTGTCGAGTGGCAAGCTCATGACGAGGCATCAGAGTTCAGCTACCCAGCGAGCAACTTAAAACACCAAAATAACGTAATTTACAACTGAAATAAACAAGAAAACACTCGAAACAGGCGCAAAACGAACTCGAGTTATGTGTCTGACCCAGAGGCTCATCCGCCTACCGTATGCTAACAAGCGTGGTGAGACCGCCAAGCGTGCACTTTCCAGTTTCACTGTGTGATCGCAGACCTTTTCTTTTTCAATTATTTTTCTTTTGTTGATTATTAATATAATGTGATTGTGAATTATACAATCAGTTGCTGAAGGACAATACGAATATCCATATTTTCAATTCATACCGTATTCACAACAGTATTCGTTTATATATGTGCAGTACATAGAGTAATAGATTAGGAAAACAGTTTATTAATAGAATATTCTCGTAATTTACCGGATGATGAATTAAGAAATACATGATAATTGGATGCCTACTATGCGCGAGAAATTGTCTGTTTTCTGGGTGGCATTTCATCTTTCAAATCGCTTCCTTTCGTTTCGGGAATGAGGAAATGATAGAGGAAGATGTCGACGAATAGAAAGATGGCCAGAATCCAGTAGGGCATCGATTTGTGCTTCTCCGTCTGAAATGTTGCTCTTTTCCACTTGTTTTGCATGGTACTAGTTATGCACACAAATATTGCCGCTAGACAGGTAGAAATCGCATTTGCAAATGTGCAAATGAAGCAATCAGTAGAAAATATTTTGCATGGAAGGAAAAACTTACGAGAATGAATAGAGTTGTTCCGAAGATGGTTCCCACTCTTGCGCTCATTGATTGGAACGAATTTCCGACGTTTCTCACACTAGTCGGATAGAGTTCAGAGGCACACAGGAACTTGCTCGTGAAAATCTGAAGAAAAAAATATTTTCTAGACGTAATTTCGTTGCCGATCCCTCTTCTCCTTTTCCGAACCTCATGCGGAATATTTACCATTCGCAGGCACTGTTGTTTACAAATAAGTAAATGAAATGGTAACGGTACCGGTCCACAGAAGACGAGAACTGTGATGGCGGCGACTCGTACCACCCACGCGTACGTTTGATCTAATCCTGAAATTTTGTGTGCATAACAATTGCTCCATACTAGGGATGACGATACGGTAATCGTTCGGTCAGCGAGAGATCAGTAACACCCTTGATAAGGCGCAGGCAATCAGAGAGTTATAGAGCGCCAGAGGGCACACTCAAAATCTAACCGTCCTCCCTACTCCACACTCACCCAGCATGAAAACAACGATGATCGCTGCGAGACAAATCAGATTGATTGTCTTCGAAATTGTCGTGACTCGTTTACGAGTGACTGCAGCACATTTATAGTCGAGATATCCAATGAGCAGATTGACGATCCATCGAATTATCTCAAGATGTCCATTGTTGAACGTTTATAGTTTTTCTAGTTTATCTAAAAATAATCGAGAGATGAAATATTACTCCAAAGAAGGCTCCATTGAGGAAGAGTGAGCCGGAGAGCTTCTCGGTGTTGAAGATAATGCCGTAGTTCTGCAGCGAAGTCACCGAGCTGAATAATATAACCGAGTGATGCTGCTCATATTTAATTAGTTGAATAAGATAAATTTTGAATTCCCCCCATTTTGATCCTCGGCAAGCATTAAAGTCTGAAAAATGTTTTTATAGCGATTGAGACAATTTTACGAATTGCTGGAATTCAAAATTTAGCTTTTCACTCATGATTTTTTTTTCTGAAATTTGGAAACAGAAATAAAATATTTCTGAAATAGGAGCACTATTCTGCAACTTAATTGATCACGCACATTCCGAATCCGAGGACGAGTGTGTATACGAGAAGCTGTTTGCTCGTAAGAAGGTCGAAGTACGTATAATGCCTCTGATCCTCTGAAGCCTCGTATTTCTGTAATAGTTGTTTTCCCGCCAATCGTTGCTATCTTTTGGTTCTTTGTTCTCTTTCAGAATCAGTTCAGATTACTCGAAACTCCCACCAGCGTCTCATTCTTCATCATCTTCTCAACTTCTCCATTGCGTATCTCACACGAATCTCCGTTTATCGAACGAATTCGGGCGAGCACACTGCAAATTAGAGAGGATGTCAATTAGCCGCCAAAGCGAGCAACGTGATACAACTAGAGAGAGAGAGAAGTGAGGGTGGAGTACCTGCGAGCTTCGTCTATGCGCCCCTTTTGGATGAGGAATCGCGGGCTCTCACTGCATAGGCTGTAAATGATATTTTAAGTATGCTATTTTCTACAGTTATATTATATAGCTCTTTTTCTTTGCAGCTACCACAAGGCAGCTGCCAGCATTTGGCGACAAGTGTAAATGAGTTGAAGCCGTGCCGCACTTACAAAAGAGCAATGAAGGAAATAACATTGATGATCGCCGAAACCAGCGAGAGAGTTCTCCAGTCGTGAGCGTAGTAGGCGATGAGAGGGGCGATGGCAAAGTTGGGCGACCATGTAACGACGTTACAAATCAACATTCGATGATCTTTCCGTGCATGTTCGACGATGTAAACGGCGTGGACCCTGTAATTAATCAGTTTGATCTCCTAGTCAGGTGGATCGGAATGCGTTGTTATCTTAGGCTAACGAGTTTCTGCACAGATGTTATCTGTTCCACCTAAATAACTCGTGGTACCACCTAAAAAAACTTAAAGTCATCTTTCAAAGTAACAGTTTTCCCTCTCTCTGCAAAAGTGGCGACGAAATGGAGATAGAATTGAGATAAGAGAAGAAGAGGAGTGAAAAAAGGGAGAGAGAAAAAGAGAGAAGAGAAGAGGAAGATAAATGAACGAACGCGGAGGTTCCTCCAGCGAAGAAGCCGACAGCCAGACGTGAAGTGTAGAACCACGCAAATGACGTAGCATGGGCAACGAAGGCATTGCCGATACAGATGCCAGCGAGGGCGACGAGCATCACCTAAAGAATCCAAAGCATTCGTAGAACGTATTATCTCGATGACATTCAGAGATACAGTATCCCATCTGACACTTCTTACGATACTCATAGAGACAGTATCCCATCATTCTCACCATCCGACGACCGTACATATCCGAGAGTTGTCCGAATGTCAAAGCGCCGACGAGGATTGCTGCCATTTGCCAAGTCGTGCTCGATTTCACTTTGATCGCGTCATCGCAAAGATAATGGTACTGCAAAAAGTCAAGGTACGTCTTTCATGCACCCTCAAGTCCCCTTGAAATATTTAGCGGTGCACTCATCTTAGTTTCCTTATTTTAATCGATTTCGCAAAGATTCCAAACCATCATCGATCTCTTCGAGCGCGGATTAATTTCTATCGCGGACGCATCGTCCACAAATATTTGTTGTTTTTCTTCTCTCGCGAGATTCTTTTCGCTACCGTTTCAATCTCGTGGAGTTCACACACAGACAATTTGTGCGCACTCGACTTTTTCGCTGCCCTGACACACTTATGAGAGGAGATCGGTGGTCTAGAAGGGCTCTTGAAAGAATAACGAACTCTCCGCGATTCGCTCACTCTATCGTCAAGAGAGGAGACTGGCCAGGCTCACTTACGAAACTACTCTAGTTTACACACGAGACTGTCGCATGACCATAATTAACTGGACCACGAAACTACCGAGACATTTTGAGAATACGGTAGGGAAAAGTTACCTCGACATTGACAGACTCGAATTGATATTCGAGAACAGGCTCACAAATCGATTCGTTCTTCCGTTTGATTTCGTGGTATCTTTGGCAGGCTTCGATTTGATCGACGGGGAACTTTTCTCCACCGCATCCAATTACTGTGGGAGTTGCTCCTGCAGCGAAATCACTTTTACGTTCCCAAATTCTCGATAGATAAAATAATGTATTCCTCACCAGCGTAAACCATGAAGACGATGACCATAACCGTGGACAGAATGATCAGAAACGAAGCTGAGAAGGCCACGACCGCATATCTGCAGAGGAATTCTTTTGAATAGTGTACTAGTATTCTCTGCAGGAACACCTTGATCTTTTTATGTAGTATTCCACGTTTACAGCACACTGATCGGAATGCATTTCCCTTGTACCGTACCTTAGCGCTCACGTGGGCGTTCGAGGGAACGAAAAACTGAAATTATTGTAGGTGGTAACTGACCTTCCGAGACCGATGAATTCCTCAAGAGTCTTTCCTGGTCTCTCCTCTTCTTCATCTGGAGCTAGAACAGTGAGCTCCTCTTGTGTTGGCACACTCATTGCTCTCTAGTTGGCGCAATAAATCAGAGAGGTTCCGATTAACGAGAGAGTAATGGAGAGTAATGGAGAGGAGGAGTGAGAGGCACTATCCCCCCTTTTCTCCCACACACTTCGAACTCGATATCGAGAGAGGCGCGAAAAAAAGGTGGAGAGGTGGTAGATATGAAGGTCGACTTATCGCTCCTTCCAAACACAGACTACAGAGTTATTTGGAAGTTTGAACTGATTGATATCTATTAGAGGAAGGAGACTCGGCCCTATATTGAACTAATGTCACACTTTCACTCTCTCTCTCTGCCACTCTCTCTCTCGCTCGGCGCAAAACTTTCTCGTTTGCATAAGAGCCTCTTTCCATTATTGAAAAGAGGGATGATGGGTAGGGGGAGGTAATCCTGGGAAGTTCATATTTCGGAGTGACACTTTTGGTGTCCATGTTCGACTACTGAACTTGAGATGATCTAAAGAGATCAAAGGGATGGTGTGCAACCCACAATTGAGTTTATCTGGAGCCTTTTCTTCCGTGTAATCGTCTTCGGTCGACTGTCCAGCAGAAGACATCGACGAATACTCAAAATATTTTTTTAAAATAATAATAAATAGTCACATTGAAAGCAATGTGAATGTGTAAAGAAATTAAACACCATTTTATCCGAACAACTATGATAGATTGACATTTTTCTAGATTAGAAATCGAAAAATGGTGACGTGACAAGGAAGGGAGGCGACGAATAGGACAAGTATAGTTAAAACTAGACAAAACAGAATCAAGACAAAACACAGCCTCTGGAAGCGTGATAATATGCATACTCAACTGTAGGTCGATCTACGTTGAATACAGAGCGATGAATAGGGTTTTCTCAGTAGCAATGATTCTTGGAATGATTCAGCCAAAAGTATCTGAAAGGGTATTGGAATGATGACACATGTTTTAGAATGGAAGCAGAGAAGAGAAGAATGAAGGGAAGAACATGCAGATCGGGGTTATCACTACATCCCATCTTCAAAGATCCACCATCTACGCATGTTAAAACAACGATTATGGTTCGATGCAAATATCTTTATTGATTGAGGCATACACTGCACCCATAATGAATATACTTACTATTGAGTATATTCTATACTGAGATATGACACCGAGTATATGATATACTCAATATTTAGTATATTCTCTCGTTTTCGCACGCTCTCTCGACGCGCGAATATACTCAATATTGAGTATATCATATACTCGGTGTCTCATCTTAGTATATTCATTCTTTGTGTGGAGAGGTAATTGATACTTCGGTGAAGTGCGTAACCTCTCCTTCGAGAGGCTGAAAAATTAAAACGAATTGAGAATTCATTCCTTCGTCTGCTGAATTCGGCCCGATCCGGAATTCACCTTGAAGTTGCGAACCACGACGATTTGGAAGTGGAAGTTCATGAATCAAACAACTTCGACACGTAGTAGTGTCTGGAAATGTAGAGATTGTCCTTCGGTGTTTTCATGTCTACCGTCGGTTCACTTCTTTATAATTCTATTGCTAAGTGTGTTTTGAGCTCTGTCTGACTCCCCCCATCTTTCTTCCCCAATCTTCCCCAACTCACTCCCTCAGTTCATTTTTTTTTCGCTCCAAGGAATATCCTCTTTTCCAGTATCCCCTTGAATGATAAAATCAATACATTTTAAGGTGACTTTTTTCGAGATTACTAAAAAACAAATCAAGCTCGTATAGTTACTTCTTCTCAATCATATCCGAATTTTAGCAGTCAGAAAGTACTATTGATTGTTTCATCTCCCCTACTGCCTCATCTTTCCTCCCCTCACCCAAGTTCACCTCGTCCTCTTTTTACGAACGCGGTCAATCAATCGGAGAGAAAGGAGAAGAGAAAGAGGAGAGGAGAAGAGATGCGACTCCAAAAAACGCGGACACCTCTTGCCAAGTCACCTCACAAAATTGAATGCAAAGCAACGCAAACTTAGAGATGAGGGTAATATTATGATAAATGTATACATGCAATTGAAGGTGTATTTCCGAAGCAACCTGGCAGAACATTACAAAATCCGAACGTTTGATATCAGATGGGACATTTAAGTGACCTCTCCGTCTGTTCCTCATCTTTCCTCTTTCCAGTGCATTCAACTTTTGTAAGCAGGTTCGATAGACTGCTGTTGCACCTCCGTTTTCTCCTAGCTCTCTCAGTTCAGTTATTAGTCTTCGACGTCGAGATTCTGCGATTTAATATTTTTGATTGCTGATTCTCCATAATTCTTCGTTCCCTCGCCTAAGTTCACCCCTTCCTCGCCTGATCGTCAAGACATGTGGTCATTAATCAGAGGGAAAGGAGAGGGGCAAAAAGCAAGAATAAGTCGGCGTAAAAATTGAATAATGAATATGAGAAATTTTCCAAACATGGGATATATAATTTGTTTTGGGAATGGTGTCTCAATCATTCATTGTAAAATCAGTAACAACGGTGCAACTGCTTTGTACGATGCTTTATACGAGCCGTCCATCGAGTCTTCCTACACCGTGGACATTACACCAATCTGCAAAAATACAGATAAAGGATAAATGATTGTCACTTGACGTCCCAGAACCACCGAATGCACGTTTCAACATTTCAAATCTTTGATATTCAGTGGGCACGACATTGGAGCAAAACAAGAATGTCGCCAGGTCAGATTGATATCGATCGACGCTTGTAGAAGCAAAAGTCTTTTTAAATTCCCTCCTCCAGCCTTAGCTTCTCAGTTCGTTCGCTTCTTTGAACATCTGCGTCTTCTCACTCTTCTCTCTTCGCATCTGCCGAACAGCCGCTCCGTCTTTTTTTGCACCCGAAACGACGGAAAAACGAGAATTGGCAGTTAAAATTTAAAGAGGGTTGGCCCCAACTCCCTCTTCTCATAGCTTAGACTGACTTCACTTCGATCGATCAAGTATATATTTATCGCGACCCCACTGACCATCTCCCTATTCTTCTACTCATACTTCATAGACACTGTATGGATTGAGTTTCCATTCGACTCCTTCTCGTTTGTATTTATCGTTGAGAAATTCTGCAATTTTGAACATTCTGATTAGAATCAGAGGGGAGATAACTGACTCATGAGGAAGTTGGCGTTCGATCTCATGTAGTTCTCTCGCGCGATCTTAGCTTCGAGGAAGGAAAGCTCGTGTCTCTCCTGTGCAAAGTTGATGAACATTGAATCACAATCTCTCGATAGGCTGATCTTTGATCTCATCTCTTTTTTGATTTGCTATTGGATAGTTTAAAACAGTTTCACAAATTAATTGGGAAAGTGTTTGGGAACTAACTCTGTTCTCCTTCTTAGCTTTTTCCTCTGGCGACAGTCTGTAGCAGGGGCAGCGTAAGATGAGATAGGTCAGCACCTTCAATGAGTTGAATTCGAATTGGAATACCATTTTTTGGATCAGATGAATAATGAAAAAAAAGTTATCAAACTCACGATGAAAGTTGCCATGAACACATTGGTGACGAAGTTTTTATCTTGGAATTTGAGAAGAAAGGCGTTGAATTCGTGTGAGACAACAGTTGATAAATCCTCGAACATGACTATGCCGTGAGGACAAGATCTTACTCCTCCATCCTCAGATGGACTTCCGATCCAGTTTTCAATTTAGTGTTCAAACGCTTGATGCCTCATCTGAAAGAACTGCTTTACTACGAATAAATGAGTTTTGTTATTCGTTGGATTTTAGTAATATACAATTACATTTTAAAAATTATAATTATATGTAAATTGGGACGTATTCTCGTGTTTGTTTCTTCAAAGGTCCCATTTTTGTTAGCTTCTTGCCATTTTGATTTATCCTCTTGAATTAGTAGCTTTGCTCAGTCTTCATATCTTTTGATCTCCCATTGTTCTTCAGATGATACTGTACCATCTCTTCCTCCTCCTTCCATTCGTTCTCATCGAAGCAAGGGATCATTCCTTCAATAGGAAGGCGAAGATCGCGACGAAGAAACATTTAGGATTCGTAGGTCTTCCAGGGAACGGAGAATTCCACATCAACTATCAGGACGTATGTTGAAGAACAATATGCTTCTTCGTTTTGCGAATTATTACTGTACACTCTAGTTTCACTTCAATAGAATGCTTGTCACTCCAACAAATTAAGATGTTTTTTTCTTCACAGATGAAATGAGTGACATTAAATATTTCTAATTTGACTAATGAATTCAGGGCTGCGCTCACTACTGCGAGCAGAACTTTGAAGAAGAAGTAAGTTTGCCCTTCGTGTCGTTTTGGTGAAACTTTTTTGTGTTCCAATTGTGAAATGGGGAGAACAGTTTGAGTTTATTACTTACAGTGTTCCGGTGTCGTTCGCTGTCCATTTGGAGAGAAACTCATACTGGGAGTGAGAACTCATTCGATGTCCGCCGAATGGGAGGGGTTCGTTCCCTTGAATACTTCTGATCAAATAACAGTGGTATTCAAAAATCTCCGAAGTTTTGTATCTACTCACGAATTTTAAATGCAGATCCCACTCTATGTGCTATATTACACGCCAATGTCTTATAAATTGGATGCCTTGATAATCGATTAGCACAAGTCCATCAGATTATTTTATTTCAGAACCTGCGATATCGAGAACGTGCATCACTCGCATTCGCTCTGCTGCAATCAAAGTGTATTCAAGAAGGACGATTTCCATCCAGTATTTCCATTTTTTCTAATTGTATTATTTCCTATGACAAAACCCACAGATAAACGGAAAGAGAGGTAAAGAGAGCGCAGGGGAAGGGGAAGCGGGGACAAGGGAGAAGAACGATTATTCCAGGGGGGGGGAAGTTCAACCGTATCTACTGCGACCCTTTTGTCATTCACCGGTCCCAATAAAGATGTTCTCCGTTTCAGTCCAAGTACCCGGGTTGTTCGTGGTACGGTCACTCTCCGCTCTGCTTCGGATCGTGTCCCGAAGGAACTCGTCAGTTGAGTGAAGGATGGGTGGACGGATGGTCAAAGCCCGAATTTGGATGGTGAATACTCTTTTAGTATGCTACTACCGGAAATATTCACGCTACGTCACTTCTAATGTCAAACACGTACTTTTTGAGAATCGACTGATTCAATACTTTCGAAATTGAAGGATGTGCTGGTTCGGTTGGAAGGTCTTCTGTTGCGACGAGGATGTCTTCAGATATCCCGTTGGAAAGTATGTGGCCGACACCAATGCCACAGTTTACAATGCAGTTCTAATTGTGTTGAACGATACCAACGTCGAAATATCTGCAGAAGGTATGATATAACCTCTGATCAGCGCTCACTCAAGCATTCTAAAACAATCTAGAAGTTTAAAAAAACCACAAATGAAATTTAAATTATCATTTCATATTCTCAGTTCATATTGTCAAGTTCATTTTTATGTAGATGATGATTGGCCGGATTCAACAAACCACCGTTCGTACAAGCGCAAAGGTATGAAAATGCAGATTTTGTAAATCTTCATGAAACATATTTTGCAGGAGTAAATTCGTCCCTGGCTGAAGAACTAACCACAGCTCCCTCGAGAGGTTCCGATTTCCCTTCCACTTCTCAACATAACCAGATTGCAGCGATGCGAAGCGTGCTTCCTCTGCCATATGATTCTGCAGAGGGAGAAGCTGAATTCGGAGATGTGAAGACAAGAAGTGAGGATGAGTTTTCTACAAGGGTGAAACAAGGGAAAAAAATCGAAATGTGAAATTCGCAATGAATGGATTTGGAACGATTTGTGCTTCTCAATCTTAATCTTTCTGTGAATTGGGAATATATGAAGTTACCTTGGCGTGACTAAATTAATCACCAAAGTAATTCAGCTCATCGTGTCGCTGACGTCACTCCTTCTGTCCCAGCGAACACCAATGGAACGACAATCACCTCTGATGAATCATCGGCTGCTACTCAATCCAGTCAAATCGCCATAGATTCCGTTCTTCCGTGATAATCCATCGGACTCATGTTTCCAATCTACCCAATTTCCTTTGTCACGCAAATGATGTAATGTCTTTTCCCCCACGTTGACTCTGTTCCGCTTATCAATGCTTATGATGTTCAGGGCGCTTCAACTGTATATCATTTTATTCCTTAATGTGCAGGGGACTGTTGTAAAATAAGTATCAAGCGAGGCTTTGAAACGGATGCTGATCAGAATCGAAAGAAGCCTTTTCCTTCTCTGTTCACGTGCATCGTTTGGTTTTGTGCAGAATAAGAGTTACAGTGAAAACGATCAGCGCTAAATGAAACCAATAATTGCGTTGTTTATTTGTCCAGTGAAAACTACTTCATTCAAACACGGAAGAACAGCGGGGAGTTGGCGGATAGGAAATTTAGTTTATAGCTCATTCTCTTGAATAATGTGATTTTCCTATTCTTAAGCTTGTAGAAACAAACCAGGAAGTGTGAGGTGTGTATGTCAAACATAACACGAAGGGATGCCCAAGATGCTCTGAGATTGAGCTGTAGAATAGAATAATCGAAAAAAGAATAATAACCTTCTTCACAACAAAGATTTCAATCGTTGATCAGATTGTGTTTTTGAATGTGCATTGATTTGCGTCTGCCCCTCCTCACGCCCAAGTTCACCCCATCTCTTGCTTTCTTGCTCGGGGACATGTGGGCATCAATCAGAGAGAAGGAGAAATGAGGAGATAGGACAGGAAGGTACGAGGAGATGAGTTCGAATTACTTCGGCTGAGAACGACTCAATAAGAAGGGTGATTGATATTTGTTTTCTGAACAAGATACGGTATACGAAGTTGAATATTTCGTCGTACAGAATCAAAACATTGAAGAATGATTTACACAATATGATTTTTCAGCATCATTTGACATGTGAGAGAGAGAATCACCATATTTCTTATAGAAGATATGACCTCATTAATGCAAATCTAGCGCTGTAGTGTACGTGGCCGTCACTCGCTGACGTCGCCGATCATCTGATACAAATCAACGTTGACTCAATCTTCAGGCTACAGTAGTCCATTGCCAGAAAATGGCCGTGGATCTTTTTATATCTTTGTATATCTCCATACTTACTTCGAGGAGATTGGAGTATTTGATCGCAGCCAGCGAGATAGTGATGACAAGTGTGGCGCCCACAAGCAGAGCGATCTGTGAACGACAATTCAGGAAAGGATAAAAAGGTTGAAACACATAATGAAGGAAGAACTTACGAACTTAAACATGATTCGGAACCTGACTGAGACCTGAACAATTCGGCAAATTATTCGTTTCGGATGATGAAAGCATAAATGATCGAAAGTAAAATTCAATACAACGATGTGAGAATGATTATTTCAATGAGATATTAGTCTTAGTTGGAATGATCTCGACCGTAGTCGTCTACTGAGGAATGAGATGAGATGATCAGATGACTCTTCTAAGCTCCTCTGGAACATTTTTCATCCTTTCTCTTCTTCTCTGCACTCTCTAACTAGAGAAAAGTCTGGGCAAAGTTTAAACTGAGGATAGAGGAAGCGGGAACGTATCATCTTTCGCCAAGGAACAACGCCGTATGTAAAGCAATTTTAAGAATTTTGAAGAAGATCTCCGCATGTATCTGTGGAAAAAATCTTCTACAAGTATTCACTTGAATAATATTGCCGATATTTAGCAAAATATATTAGCAAAATAGTTAGCAAAATATATTGATAATTTTTCAATATGGTGAAATGATATATCTTTGTTTGAAAATTAATTTGAAAATTGATTTTTTTCCAGTGTTCTCCCGCGATCTGATCTAGAAAGCGGCAAATGCGTTCACCTTTTATAGTATATGAGGGAAGAATTTGGCTAATTAGAAAAAAACTCTATATTGCCTGCTAAATAAATTAAAATATCTCATTCCGTGGTTTCCCCTATCCTTCCTCCCATTTGTCTTGTTGTTGTCCGATTCTACTCTCAAGAGACGTAGTAATTACATAACCTCAAGAGATTTACTAGAGGCTTTAACTCAAGAGACGTAGTAGAGGCATTCACTCTCACATTTTGGCGCAGAATTTTGCTGAAAGATTCCGAGACTGAAAGAGTAATGCAATTTTGATTACTTTAAGATAAATTCTCAATTTTCTTTCCCTTCTGAAGTTATATTGATTCATTCATCTTTTTGTATCAGATCATTCATTTTCAAAAATGAGTCAAACACTTTATCGGATAATGCCCACACTTCATCGCGTGATCGCATACAGTATGTCATAGCGTGATTCCTCTCATCCTCCTTTTATTGATTGACATCTATTATTTGAACTTTCCCTGTATTCACTTTCGTGTTCCTTTTTTCTGGATTAGCTTCTCATTGACGTTGTTCCATTTCTCAGATGCTGCTCTTCAGTCTCATCATCATTCTCCAATTCAATTTCGTTCGTTCAAAACGCAATCATTCATTTACGAGGAGAGTGCAAATCGAGAGACAGAGAACCATTGGATTCGGGGGACTCTCTGCACCAGGCGAAGACCACATCAACTATCAAGATGTATGTTCCTTTCAGTCGGTCGTTGCAAGGTAGTGCAAAAGTACTGGTAATTTAATAAGTGTAGCGGCTCGATCAATTGCATACATTAATACTGTTTTCGTCCTTGTCGACAAATGCCAAAAAGAGTCGAATACTGAAATTGTATTTCACCGTAAATTTCTTTGTAGCCGGAATATCAACCTTGTGAAAACCGATCACTCTTTGGCGAATCCATATGGCCTACTATTCCAAGTAATTTCAGGGTTGTGCCCATTACTGTGATCAAACCCTCGAGGAGACTGTGAGTCTGCGAATAATATGTTTCATATATACTATTTTACTTTTAAAACTTGAATTACTCATTTTTCAATTACATGAAAAAGTAGTTCTCAATTCATTTTGAACTCCTGAGATTAGTTATGAAACTTTCAGTGTCATGGAGCCATCCGTTGCCCGTTTGGTGAAATTCTTATGTTCGCCGTTCGCACAACTTCGATGTCGGTTGCGTGGGAAGGGTCCGTTCACTTTAACAAAGAGTATTAACTTCAATCAAAGTATGTATTATTCGTTTTCAAAGTTACAACCTACAGCGACCAGCTGTTAAAATGCACAGCCATTCGAATCTCGAATGGAAGGTTCACTTTATTTTGCCTTCACATTTCAGAACCTGTGACATCGAGAATGTCCACCATTCCCATTCTCTGTGCTGCAACCAAAGCATCTTCAAGGCGGAGAATTTCCATCCGGTAAAACATAATTTCTTTTTTGTCTTTGCTGAATTGTAATGCCTGTGCAAGCCGTTATGAATACAACTTATTTCATTCAGTCGCACGTCCCTGGCTGTGAGTGGTACGGCTATTCTCCGTTCTGCCTCTTCAACTACTGTCCCGAGGGAACACGACAACTGAGTGAAGGATGGCAAGACGCCTGGTCGGAACCCGGATTTGGATGGTGAGTACTTTTCTTGTTAGTCACTAAAATAACATATGGGGCTTAATCAATGATGCGAGATCATCATTGCTTGTTTGTTTTTCTCCACAAACTTGTTAAAAACATATTGAAGGACCGTATTGAAGGATGTGCTGGCTAGGAACGAAGGTTTTCTGCTGCAACGAAGACGTGTTCAAAGATCCCGTAGTGAAGAATGAAGCAGAAAACAATATCACTATTCCGTCAATAACTCATGACGCCACTCTGCCGCCATTAACTCATAATGTCACCTTTCCCGAGGAAATTCAGGGTAGGTGAGGAGTACATCGGGGGTTCAATTTACAATTACAAACCGATATTCATATTCGAAGACCCTGCAACTGTAGATTCGTGCTTAAAGGTTAATATTGTATGTCCACACATTTGCGAAATAAAAAAAAGAAAAGTGAGATTGAAAAAAAACACAAAGGCCCATTCATTTTACATTTCAAATTTCAATATTACAGTCCAACTCGATGCGTCACCCCGTCCACTTCCATACGAAGCAGATGAAGAGAATGCAGAATTCGGTGAGAACAACGAATCTGGTGAGATCTTGCATTACCATAAGTCGTCTCTTTAGGACAATTGTACGAGGCGACTCGGGAATACTAACTCAGACAGGTTCTAAATAGGAATTATCTCAGTTCCCCGTGTCTCCGATCTCTCCTCTGCTGTGAAGACAAACAATGAATCTCCTGCCTTCAATGAATCTGCTTCCGAGTCAGAAACCGCTTGAGATAATATCACACCACTAATTCCATAATTCGTGCACTCACCATTTTTCCCCACAGTTTTGCACCACCTCATGCACTTCGCAGGTTATTTTCGATATTCTAATGAGTACTTCGCGAGTTTTCGTTTCCCACAGATTTGTATCTAATATAACAGGGTTCAGATCAGACCATGTATTGTATTTCGTTCCTTATTTCTCTGAATGAAATGAATTACCAACGATTCGTGGTGAACGAACTTGACGTATGTATCGACTAAATTGAAGTGTGATCGTTTGAACATTTACTCTAGTCGACCCTGATTTGTCTTCATATATAGCAGATTGTCACGACTAGTTTGATGCGCCTCTTAAAGACCAAGTAGAGCTGAAAACAGAGCTGGTCTGGCCGGTAATGTTCGGAATGATGCAAGATAAGGCTATTTCCATCTATTTTATGTGAATCGGTGATTGCATTGAACTCGTAAAACGAGCAAAGCGACCCTCCCTTCGCTTGAAATAGACTCACCCATGGGAATACGATTCGATGGACTGTTCACATCATCGACTTGAGCTGTCATAGAAGCTCAGAAATAGTTGGTAGCTTGAGTTGATTGTTCTAGTACTGAATATTTTTAGAAATATGCTTCAAAACTATACGTCAAACCTGAGAATCTTCACAGATAATTCTACATGCGTCACAGATCAGAAATCGGCAGTGACGATAGAGAAGAGAAGATTATTTCGGGAGACCTTATCACTATCACACATAATCTCGATCACTCTCCTATTTGCATTGTATCACTCGCTTCCTCTCGCTATCTCTCTCTCTCTCTCTCTCTCTCTCTTTCTTTCTTTCTAAAGTGTCTTCTCGTCTCTTTCGGTCAAATCAATTGAGATTGCGACTGAACGAAAAGGCGGAAAGATTCTTCTCAATAGAAACCCAGAGTGAGACACCTCGCCCGCCTCCCTCTTGCTCATTCCTCCGTCTCCTTTCAATTGACAATTAGTCATTGATGTTCACCTTTCTCTTAATCATTCGCTTTCCTCGATCGTAACAGACGTACTAACTTTTATGTTCCGCAGATTTTCACAATGAACTCTTCTCTGTTCGTTCTTCTAGCATTTGTTGCAGTTGCGCTGTGAGTTGTCTTTGTCATTCATAGAATCAACCCAATTAGTGATTCAAGAAACGAATCACCAAGGAGAGACTACAATTTAGAATGAAAGATATCCATCAATATTTGAAGTAGATTTGCTTTTCAAATATTATCGAGGGAACTTAGATGGGGCGAGTCGATCAGCCAACTATCCAGCCTCCTACTATAAAATCGCTTGACGTGGAACAAGCTTACCCTTTACAGTGCAAATGACCATCCTCATCACCTGTCGTGCATCCAGTGTTCGACACTAATCGACGGACAGGAAGACTGTGGAGAGACTGGAGATGCAGTCAGCAAATACTCCAGTGTGAGAGAACATAGATATAGTCACTCTATAACAACAATTGGTGGTGGACATGCTCAAGACTTTTCACATATGAATACCCCACCTAAAATGAAACATTTATGTACGCACGCAATTTGGATCTCTGTGAATATATTGACAAGATAGAATCAAAACTCAATAGCGTCCCTTGTAGATTTGCCATCCTATCAGAGAAGGAGCTCTCGAGGGAACGCGTGCTATCGGATGCAGAAAGATCCTCCAGGTATTCCTGTGCTGAATTGGTTTCCGTAAAATCGAATCAATTAAGAAAGTGGGAGAAGAGAAGGCTGTGATCCGTGAGTGTGCTTACACTGGAGAGAACGTCGATGCACAGAGGTAACAGTGATGGACAATGACAGATTTTATCATACAATGCAAATATCCACTGTGAAATAAGTCTTCGATTCCAAATGTGTACGCTGGACAGCGACGACTTCAAAGTATAATAGACGCAGAAGAGCGAGATTCTTAGACTTTTGAACGTCTGCAGCTCTCCAGTTTATACTAATGGTTTCGTAGACTTGTTTCCCTGTGAGATCGTTAGATGATCGACAACTGTCCAATACTTTTTTTGGTAACAATTCGGAAACAGTTGCTTCATGATATACCAGCGACCTTTTCGCTCAAATATTTTATTGATAGCCCGCTTTCCTTCACTATGATAATTCCAGAAAGACCGGCAACTCGGGAATCATACTCTACTACTACCAGTGCAACGACAACGTTGACGTGCGTTATTTCGAACTTTTCTAAATAATAAATTTAGCCACCGTATACTGGATAATATGCATAAACGAAAAGTTAAACAAGGACAGTGTGATCTATTTTCAGGGCAAGCCATGCAACGGTGTTTCTTCCTTCTCCCTTGTCGCTTCTTCTCTTCTTCTTCTCGCGGCACGAATCTTTGCTTAGGTTTATCGATTTTCACTCTTACTCATATGATGCCCAATTGCTCTTTATTGATTTTCATTAATATTAATGCTGAATTGGACCATGCTTTACGTCACGTTATGGTTGATCTATAAATAAATGTAGTTCTCTGCTCTAGTGACGTAGTAGACAATCTTGGTCATATCGCAAGGGTATATTTCAATCCTGACATTGAGTGATAAGTGAAGGCTTTTCACTCTATACGCCGCTTTGTACAATATTTCAATATGGGGATCTATTGAACGAATAGAATATAACAAGATTTGTTTTACTCCGATTTTCCATCACTACTCGATGACCCTACTCTCAGCTTCTCCTCATATAACACAAATCGATTGGAACCACTGGTAGTGATTCGTTCCCGCCTCAAAAAGTAAGCGGAAAAGGCGAAAACGATGGCTGTCGGAAGGTAGAGACTGCTAGTGACGAAGAGTGCGTACGTGAGTGAATAGAATCGAGTCTGTGGATCTTCCGAACCAGATCGAATAGCATCCGAAATCTGAATGGGCAGTATTAACTGTAGGAAACTGGACAAAGATCTGAGTAGAACTTAAGTAAGTAGAACTCACAGCTCCGACAATGTATGGTCCCGGACAATCTCCAATAAGATATGCGATGACGTATAGCACGGAAGTTGCTGTCGCTCGACGTGTAGATGGAATGGCCTGAATAATCATCAGTGTCTTTTTCGGAGAAAATACTGTCCTAATTATGTATTGTTTGTGTTTACATCACATAATCCAGCTATATCACATGCTAATTAATCAACAATTTGTATCAAATGAGCATAATTCGAACCTCCATCACGATTTCAGCAGCGATTACATTATTGCCGCCTGGCATGAATTGATTGAACCCATTGAGGAAATACACCTGTAAAACGTCATTGTGATACGTATAGTGTTTCTCTGTTATCTTCTAATCGAAAAAAGATACTACAGGGTGTCTGAAAAGTTTGGTGACAAAATTTGCATGCCCATCTCTTTTCTACGCGAATGACCAGTCGCTCTCCAATTTATACCATATAATGGTTTGAGGTTGGGTATTATATCCTGACAATTAGAGCGAACCATTTGAAGGATTGAGGCAGGACCATTACTTTGATATTATTTTGCTGATCTGAGATATCGTGGATTTTTGTATTTTGAGGTGCAAGTTCAATGCTTTCCAAGAATGGTCCCTCATGCCAATTCTTCGATACAAGGCTGGATTTTTTTTCAGAATGAGGCTTGACGATACTCTATACCCCCGCATATGACATTTCCTCCTAGAGCAATCGCTTATTTAAAAATTATTTTTAAAATGAAAATTTAAATTTCGGCGCGGTAAGATGCGAGATTAGTGTAAAAGCGTATTTCTTTAGTCAGGTTACTTATATTTGTAATTTGTGTAGTGGCGTAAGTACCCCTACTATTTGTTTACATGCCCCAGGCACAACTTCATTTCAACTCTTACGAAGACGCGCAGGAGCTTCTTCTAAAGTCGTGAAACTGGCATTTCTGATTGCAAACTCGATAATAATTATTGATCACAATATCACTGTTTTAAGGTGCAATGCCCAATATTACCAATGGTTGGCATTGGCGTTGTCGGCTCATTCTTAGTTTTACTCTGGGAGAGGATTCGACTACTTTAAACGAAACTCGAAATTGCAACTATTTTCACATTTGAAATTATGTGCTTCACGAGTAACTCTGCAAAACTTTTCTTTCAATGAACTGATTTAGAACTGCTATAATGCATAATACGGTAGACTTTTTCCTCTCATATGATGAGTTGAACGTGAGGTTTGCCTTACTGAGTAGGCCACAAAAAAATCAGTTCACTCAAAATGAGCAGCGGCGCAGAGGCAATTTAATGGGATGAAGTTTAAAGAATCTGCGAGAAAAGTAGAGCTGGTATATAGGCCCAATTTTGGTAGTCAACTGCTATAACATTATATATTATCCATGCACAATAGGAGCTTCTGTCATTCATTAGCTGATAATATATGACGACCGAAATTTGTCACCAAACTTTTCAGACACCCTGTAGACGTATCAGTCTAGTCTGAAATGAAAGAGTCTCTACACGAAAATGAGGGTCCGAGTCGAAAAACCAATCCGTCTATATATGTCATTTTCTTCGACTAGAAGTGAAGACTTGGGAGAGATACACTTTCCGTACCATTATGATGGTTGCTTATTTATGAACGAACTAAATTCCAATGAAAAACATACTAGCCAAATGTTGATAGTCAGTGAGTAGGGCATCAATACCATCGTGGGAAGAGCGATCAGACTTCCTGAAATTAAAATTTGTTTTTTTTGAGATATGGAGTTCATGATTCTTCTTTATTGAACTGTGATGGAACGTGAGCAATATTAAAGAGTAATACTTTCACTCACCAATTGTTGCCACTAGCGGAAAAGCCAGTGATGTTTTGATACACGAGAAGCAGAAACGACCTTCTTTCCACGACTGAATCAATTAACGATTTTATTACGATCAGTTCTCTTACTACGATTTCTTGATAATTTTACCTGACAAATCCACATTGCTGCGAGACCTCCGAATAGTCCACTTAGTGCTACAATAACTCCCAGACTGGTTTGAATTCTGAACGAAGACGTTTTAACATTTCTCGAAGCTAAAATGTACGGTATTTTTTTCAATTTAAATAACACAGTGACTAGAGTGATTAGAATCGAAACAAACACGCTCATCAGTCACTATCTTTCTTAGATAGGAAAAGGCATTCCAACTGATAATTATGCTCACGTGTCGAACGATTGTCCTTCGAATACACTCAGTGCAGTAGTGTTCTCTTGGAAGTCAATCGCCTCAATGATATGATTGACACACCGACTATTTCAAAATGGCTCACTTCTCGGACCAGAAGAGTCTTCCACCACACTTGGGATACAATGCACATATCGCTGAGTGCTTGGCCAAAAATAACAAGCACGAATGATTTCCTGAATAATGTTATTCGTTTTTATAATTATTTACAAAATTAGTGCGCTACTCACACTCGGAATATGATCTTCATATCCTCCCAAATGTCGCCCATACTCAATCGCGATGCTTCGACTGTACGAGAATCCTGAATTCACTTTTGAAATGTAATTACTAGTCTTTGATGTACCTCAACAAAGATGAAGATGAGAATAAGAATGATTGCGGCCAAAACCGGCCATAGTCGGAGAATCCATTGCCATTCTGTGTATTGTGCCAGTACAGAAGAACAGAGGATTCCGAGTGAACTGAAAGAGCTCGTTGAAACAAAGAACACAGTTTGATATCACGAAGGTCATTTGAATATGATATGCAATTTGATATCAGAAAGATCAATTGAAAATTTGATATCACAAAGATCAATAGATTATGATAAGAAGTACCTTCCGACCGGAAGTGACCAATAGAAAGTCATGAGTGCATAGCCGCGAGAAGAAGCGTCGTCTCAAATATTGATAACGTTTTAAACTTTCATTTTCTGTTTTTCGAAGAAATTTCAATATAAATGCAACAAATAATCTACTCTGGAAGAGATCTCCGATCATCGGCACGGCGACTCCGAAAGAGATTGCATTCCCGCATGCCGAGAGTGAACGAAGAATGAGAAACAGCCAGAACATCTGGGATATTACTGTAGCGCCATTTCCACTCCAACGCTTACTTCGCCCGGAATAAAAGATGATGCCAGCATCAACAAAATCCATACGAAGTTGGCGATCAGCAGAATATACTTGCTGAACAGAATTAATTCGAAGAAAATAATAAATTTCCAATCGCTTACCGGTTGAATCGATCTCCAACAAATGAAGCAACGAGAGAAAATAAGACATAGGCAAGGACGAAAACAGTTTGGAGCAGGCCAGAAGCGCCATCATTGATCGAGAAGTATGGTTGAATTTCGGGAAGAATACCTGAGAACAATAATAATTTCAAACAATAATTTCTTAAAAATAATTTCGGGATTCGGGATGCTCAGGTAAAAGGTAAAATATTCCCGATGTTTAAAAGAGCTTCGATAGGTAAAAAAATGAACCTGCTATGCAGAATCGATCGGCGACGTTGAGATGAGAAAGAAGTGAGAAAAGTCCCACTGAGACAATTTTGCGCCAGCGAGGTTGAGAATCCATTGCGGTCAAAATGAAATCTGATAAAGGTGACCTTGACGTGTGCAGCGAAGTGAACTAATAAAATTCGGAGATTGCAAGCGCAAGATATTTTGTTTCGATGACACGGAGTGGGGGGAGGTGTAATCCGAAGGGATTTGTCGCTGATTTACACGTGATTATCGTGTTTGCAACACTTGACTTTGATAAGAAGCTGATAAGAGTCTGCCCTCTTATACCACAGATTGGTTTTATTGGGTGCATTGTCCACGAAATGTAGTCGATAAAACGTTTTAAACTAGTGTAAAAGTAAAACTATTAGAAAACAAGCGCTTAAAATTAAACGAGAATGAGAACGGTCGAGTAAATATGTTGAAACAGACTATGCCATTCCATCTTTGCGTTGCCCCAAAATGTTCATTTCTTCCGTGCTCACAAATGTCCTTTTAAGGTACAGGATTACAGCATGGCAACGAAAAACTGGAGAAAATGCAACGAAAAAGGTCAGGTAGAGTAACTGCCGGGGGGATCAAACGATAATCCGCTCAGCAGCACAGGACAGCAGAGCATTTTAGAAGAACGACTACAATGTACTCTTCTGCGGGTTTAATCTGGTTTCACGTAAACAGTAGCGGTCAAAATTTTCATAAAATTATGATTTGAAACACGTATCATTTGTTTTTTTTTAAATTCTGTGATCTTATGCAAAATCTATTGGACATTTTGATGATACTATGACACCATAGATGAATACATTTTTGAAGCATCGGTATTCTTATATGGAATTTGGTTGAGACATGCACAAGTCCTACAGAAAAAAAGGGTAATATTTTTTAAGGTGACGCTCCATGGCTACCCCCATTCTTTAAAATCGAAGTCAGAGCATCTTTTCGCCTTATAAACGACCACGCACCCGAAAAAAAAGCATCAAAGCGACACAATCCTTTATGTCTGTCGACGATCATAAAGAAATGCAAGCGGAGGGCCTCCATTTTTCCTGAGACATGCAACGTTATCACATTCTGAAGAAGTGTCAGTCTACAGGCCGTGCTCTAGAGATCTGCTTTGTGCGTGGATTATGTCGAAAATACCGATTGCTGACTCAAATCAGTGTTTTGATTAGCATCCTGCGAGTAGCGATCGATTTCCGCAAGCATACTGGTACTGGTTAAGCCACATCCTTTTTCAGCTCTCTGACAGCAATCTGGATTTTATCGGCACTGATTTATGCTGCTTTCATAAAAAATCATCTGTCATTTTGAGAAATCGATGTGAAGAAGAAAAATCACTCACAATCAAAGCACCCTTCATTGTCGAAAATGGACCCCTCATTTTGACACCTCCAAATGAGGGGCGGTGAACTAATGCTGCGCAAATTTCATGGGGTGCAAGGTGCACATCAGTTTTATGCACCCTTTCATAACTTTTTTCCTAGTGAAGCTACAACTTCCAAACTTGATACAGGGCCCAATTAAAAGGAAAATGTTCCAAACGTGGCTTGCAATCCCTGTATCAAGTTTGGAAGTCGTAGCTTCACTAGGAAAAATGTTATGAAAGGGTGCATAAAACTGATGTGCACCCCATGAAATTAGCGCGGCATAAGAACGGAATATGAACTGAGATGGATGGTAGAGGTCTCTATTGAATGAGAGTGGCCTAACCTTCAATTTCGTATGCTTATAACGTCAAGATATGCTAAATTTCGTTATCTTTATGTTTACGATCATTTTTCCCGTCGCTATGGCGGCAATTGCAGTGGAGATGTTATTCGACGAGTGCAATCTGTCCATCACTCATGAGCACAAATCAGCTCATGTTATATTCTAGATCGAATCCACGCACAAAAAAAGATCTCTAGAGTACTAAATATGTCTTATCGCCATGAATTATTTCCGTGTAAGAGTAAATATTTTTTTCCAAAAATACTCATAAATTGCATCATCGCTACGCCATTATTGTATGAATCCGCAATGCCCCATTAGTTGCATCTTCAAGGGATTTGCTATAGACCACACCATATCTAAAAGCGCCTTCAGGTTAAAAAATTGTATTTGGTCGAAGAATTTCTGAAAATAACTATTGTACATATGTGAGGAGAAAGACTACGTAGGTTAGCAAAGTTCAAAAGGTAATTAACTTATTGCTGGAAACTGCAATCACCAATGGATCGAGCATGATCCACGGCGGCAAACATTACAAAAATACGCATTATTGATATATTCTTTTTGTGTTTTTGGGTCTAAATTTTTAGGTTTGTATCTTTGAAATGCCTGTGGTGCAAGCAGCTCTCTCCTTCCTTGACTCATCTCTCAACTTCTTTGTTTGTTCGCCCTCGCTGACACTTGAGAATGTGTATTCTTTATCCCCCGATCTCCTCACTGTTGAAAGGATTCCAGGTCACTCTTAGAGCCCTTCCCTTCCAATTGTTTCATTTCGGTCTTTTTCAGTACGATTACCGCGCGTATATGGATATATGATATTTACGATATGGATATGATTATCTTCACTGTACTATTTTAAGTATTCTCTTTTTTTCTCATAATCTCATTAAGTTATGAATATTCGGTTTCATTTTAGAATGGACGAGAATTATGTGCCTGCGAACGACGAAGAAAGAGCTCTCATCGCGGAATTTGAGAGGGATTTGCAGGAATGCGTGAGGATGCGCGAATCTGCGAAGAAAGAGAAAGCAGAAGCGAAGGAACAACTCGAGATAGAACAGGAGAAGCGAAAATCGGTTTGCTCAATTCATATTTCTTATGTTTTCTACATTACTTTATTCCTCGTTCTACATTTCTCTTCATCGAATGAAAAATTATTTTCTTATTCATCCCTCTAATCTAGAAGAACAAAGATCACCTTCGATGATGGTGGTCATATTTTTTTAACATATCGTACGATACAGTTCTGTAGCGAGGCGAAGAAATTTTTTTTTATTCAGGCACATATCGAGATGGCCGGACTCGTTGAAAGATTGGGAAATATTGAGAAGAGAGCACAGGAGAAAAAGCAGAGAGCGATGGACGTCATAAGAGCCACTGAAGATCAAGCAGAAAGAATTGAGAAGACGACAAGTGGGCAGAAATGATGAAATAATGACGTGCAAAAAAATAACCTTTGTCAGCGTCTAACGCACAATGCCACAAGTTGAATTATTAATATCCGATTTCATTTTTGCACTACACTACTGTCTTTAAATGTGCGTAAGTTGTATGCTTCCTTTTAAGAAATGAATATTAATCAATGGATGAATTCGTCGATGACGTTGAAGCCTCTCTCACATCGTTGATTCGCAACAATTTAGATTTCACGAACCTGAAATTATCACAGAAGATTCAGTGAAATGTTTCTCAGAAAATCATATTTGTGAGCTTCTCAGAAGTTCTATGAGAATAACAACTAACCTTCGGTAAGGGCGAACGAAGTATAGAGTGGTGAGTGGGGAGATTGCAAATTGGAGAGTGTGCGCCTGATAGTCGATTTGATCAGCAAACATAGAGAATAGTGAACGTACCATGAATGATGATGCCTCGAAGAAGTAATTCTTGATATCGTAGAAGGGAATGAACCAGAAAGAACAGAGAGACCAGAGTGACAGGAGTATGAGTAGCCCCTGAGCTGTGAGCGCCTGGAATACAAAACTGACTGTTGCTTGCTTGTCTATGGAAGTTTTCATTACGCAAACAAAAATATTACGTTGATGAAATCGCGCTGTAGAGACTTTGTCGATTCTCTAAGGGAAGAGCTCGATCGAAGGAACTTCAGAATTTTCCACCTCACTCCTTGCACCATAAAAATGATTGATCCGAACCAAAGAGCGAAAAAAACGAAGAACCCAAGAGAGAGAACGTAAGATGACCAAGCTGGAAAATAATATAAAAGTCTTATTTATTCTACTAGTATTCTCTAATACTCTGTACTGAGAAATAGTCATTAGGATTAGGACAGCAAATAAAGATGTTAATGTCTCGGTATGAAAAGTCAGTAGAAATAAGAGACATTTAGCTTGTAAGTGAGCATGTTTACGCGGTGTACTGATCCTAGTGATTTTTTTATGACTTTTTATGTAAAAAAAATTCTAGGTGAGTTTCATTCCATTCTTACCGTAAAGCTCGACACCGTGCAGAGAGATTTCTGGTCGATAAATTGTCATTGTATCGGTAATATTGGCTGGGCTCTTGTTTATCTTTTCCGCAAACTGAATATTGATATTGATTTTTTTTTGCAATTATCACTAACCGCTGTGAGCGTCCAGAGCGACATTCCTATCGATATGACCGACACGAGTCTCACTGAAAGAGGATTGTAAGCGATGACGTAATATCGATATACGAAGGTGAGGATGAACCATGTGTTGATCGTTCCCGCCATCTTCACTTCGAATCGCTGAGTATGATCTCTTTTTTGTTTGCTTTTTTTCTTTTTGCTTTAGATCCTGGAACACTATCTCACTTGCGCGATTGTACAGGCAATAGCAGAAGTGAAGACACATGGACCATAAAAGACTGCGATGAGATCTTCTCCTGCTTTGACTACTCTGCAAACCATACATGAACCGACGGATTATGTATTTGTTGGTATGTTTCAGAGTAACGAAACAAATGCACTGCAGTGATCTTTCAAAGATCGCCGATCGCTGTACCTCACTTACCTCACGATGGCAAACGCGCTGGCTAGAGAAGCAACGGTTTCAAATGCTGCTTGAAAGAAGAGAATTATCGAATACGATCTGTAATAATCTCAACATTCTTCTAAGTTTTATTAACGAATTTATATTGTATAAGCATAAATATGATGAAAAGAAAATGAACAAACCTGAAGCTAGCCGATCGACTCTTTGCAATCGCAGTCATCAGAATGAGATTGACTGAGATTCCAATGAGAGAAACGAGAAGACAGATGATAATATGGACGATCGCAGAAGCATCCATTCCAAAGTGTTTCAACTAGTCGAAGACGGCTGAATTATCCTTTCCAGTTGAAAAATGGTTGGTTAGAATTCAGAAGGCGAGGGGTAATTAGGGTTAGGCGAGTTTTCCCCGTTTCCGCTGTAACACGTGCTGTATGCCAGCCGAAACTACCAATTTCGACTACATTTTTCACTCCTAAAAAGCTGTAATTCTTGAAAATGGGATGTGTTCACTAACTTACTAGGTTGAATAGTATATTATTTTTTCTCGTTTCACGAAAACGGCGATCGAACTAAATACGAAAAGAAACTTGAGAGACATCATTCTCGCTAGTGCAAGTGCGTCGTGGTTAACAAGCAGGTGATATCAGTTCCGAAAAGTTTTTACTGAAGTTTAGTTGTAGTTAATGTCGTCTGCGAGTCTCTTCATCTCGCAGGTGAGGCTGGACGAGAGTGAGCAGAGAACTCCCCCCTCAAAGTACAATTCCATTTCGCAGATATTCGGCGAAATGTGTAAATGTGACGACATAGCTAGATATGGTGAAGAAAGAGAGCTTGATTCGGATACGCATTATTTGATGCAAATAAATGTTATAACCATGACATCACACGAATTTGTTCATGATCTGACTTATCGTATGCGTATCTCTTATTCCATTCTGGCGACGCGACACCATTTTATTTGAGAAACGTCGTGTTAGTTAGATTTCCGAGAAGGACTAGTCTTCAATTTTCATCTTTATCTTCAACGATAGAAGGAACCCTCTTGAACAACGCTCTCTTCAACAGCATATTGTGTCTGAAGAGGGCGGCAAGAGCCTGGAGCATTTTCTCCTCGCTTTTCGAATGAAGTTGACGACTCTCTCTTCTCTATTTTGTCTAATTCTTCTTTATTCAAGGTGAAACTACATTTTTACACAACTAAACTTATGTTCTTTTTTTATATTTAGCGTTTTGCCGTTCGATATTGAGAACGCGATTCGATACAATGAGAAAGAATCGACGAAAGTCTATTTTCCCCTTCCGCCGGAATGTGGGAGAGATTGGGAAGCTGAAAGGTTGAATATCTCTATCTCACTTTACGTGAACTGATGTTTAGGAATGCAAAATGCATGCTCGCAGGATTTGTTTGGGACACACTTCAGAACATTTAGAAACTTATATATATTTTTAAAAAAATGATATTTTTCCCATGCGGCAGCTCCAAATCGTACCATCACTCTATATTCTTTGTCCTAATCTAAACTGAATTCAGATGGACTGGAATGATGCAAGAGCCTCAACTACGCTGCATGGCGGTGACAATTAGTTAATTTTCGTAATAAATTCTTTGATTGTAGAAGGGTAACGGGACAGCTAAAGTACTTCTTATCGGGAACTCCTATGGATATAGAACGTTCCCGACCTTACTCAAATTGTTCGCCGGCAAATTCAAGGAGTTTCGTCTCTTCACAAAAAGCTGTGAGATATTAATTTCGCTTTGATTAGAATAATATTGAATTTAATAATAATAATAATACATTTAACATGAATTGTTCTATATATTATTATTTTTATTTGAACAACTTTATCAGCTGATTTGGGTGTTAGGTCAACTGGGTCGCCATTAGACTTACTAAAGCTCGGCGACTGAGCTCCACTGAGTTTGATTGTTCCTTGCGATTTGCATGAAGAGAGGTCCAGCTGCCTTTACGAAATCGTCCCTCCATCTCTTAGCCGGTCTTCCACGCTTCCTCTTGCCTCTTGGGGTCCATCCGAGCACTTTCAGACTCCATCGATTATAGCATAATTTCGAGAGCCTCTCAACCCATATCCATTTACGCTTTTCCGCCTCTCTCACAACATCCTTTGTTCTAATCAATTTGAATTTCTTTCAAAAGAATTTCAGCTCGAATGTTTCTAAACAAGGACCCCCTTGACGAGAGTACATTTGAATTCTCTGCCTTTGCGAAGATTGTCATTGAGAAGTCGAAACCGGACATCGTCTTCGTTATTGAGAAGTTGGAGAAAAATAAAAGAAAAACAATAATCTCCTCGTTTCAGAGATATGGAGGCCGCACAGAATGTGCCTTACTCGGGAAACATTGAAGACGACCCAATCTTTAACTTTACTCAATCGAGAATCAAATTTCTCAGGTACGCAGATCACAACTTTTAAGGGAAGTATTGTCTATTTTATTAGCAGTACACTGCTAGGGTATAACAAGAGTTAGTCGGATAATAAGCGAATCAAATAAATAAGTTATTATTTTGCATTGTCATCATTATTTTTTCAGCGAACACTCTCAAACCGTTGTGATCGACGATCAATACTTCAAACCTCAATTGACGAAAGGAGTTGCATCGATTATTGTGGAGAGACTGCGAAATGGGCAGACTACCAGAGACGACTTTGAAGATTTGAAAATCGAAAGAGAGGTAAGGGAATGCGAGATTTCAGTAGAGATATCTACACTCAGGAATACCTTGATGAATTCAAATACGATCAGAAGCGATTTAATGCGTTGAAATCGTCGAATGTCGTCAAGAATCGAGTGCAGGACCAAATATGCCGCGGAGAGTTCTGCTACTTGTGAGAATTCCTTCGTGTTTAAATGATCCAAGGATCTTTTACAGCTTCAACCACAAGAATCTCCATTCGTTCTACGGAGACCTCGCTTTGCATCAAACAACCGAGATGATCAAGTGATATTTCAGGCCATTATTTGAATTCGGAATAACTGAGTATTTTCAGGAAACTCAAGCGCGGTTACCGAAGGATAATCAAGCACTTCTTATATGAGCACGAAGGGATCAACAAGAGATAATAAAGAACAGAACAACAGAGACAAGCGAATGCTATTCATTAGAGTTCCGTCCGTGCCATCACCACTCACCATGTTTATTAAGAATTTTTGAGATAAAGAGATTTTGAGAGAGATATTTAAGATTTTTGAGAAATTAACGTGAACTCTTGAAATCATACGATGCGTTAGTGATCAGATGTCGATTACAGTGCAGTACTCGACCTTGTATAAAACAGAATACCAGAAAGTACGACGAACTACTGTCTGAAAATATCTGTAATCGGCTATTGTGCCCGTTTGATGTACTAGCCGCGATCAGTAAGGAGTGGCGTAAACTGGCTGTTCATTGCCTCCTTACTTCGCATCAAGTGAAATTGGTCGAAATGGCTGTTCCATCGCGTGAATAGAGAGAGTCGAAAATTTCGGCTTCAATCGTTTGAAGTTGAACTTGATGCGTTTGTTCGTTAGTTGATATGTTCCTTTGCATCCGCTCGGACCTTCTTTAGCATCCTGAATCGTTTGAGACTTATTTGGAACGGTCTTGAACCTTTTTTTTAGGAGAGACGTTGTGCCATCTTCTCACGATCGGGAATGGATGGGCAGTTCTAATGACATTATCTCCTTTTATATTCAAATTTTGAGTCTTGACATGCTCAATGCACGTCTTCAGTAACGTTTATCAACATATTCAAGAGTGTATTTCATAATCCCATTCGCTGTGTTAGAATGCAATTTGTATAGATTTTTCCTGCGTTTGGTGTACTATTCGAGTGATCGAAGGGTCGAGCGCGAGAGTAATATGGCGTCTTAGCCGCAGGTTCGCTACCCAATCCTAATACAATACTGACAGCCGCGTCCCTTCACTATCTTCTCCCTCTCCTCAAATCGTGCGCGAGTACCGTGTGTCAGATCTATGATTGCGGCGTTATTGCACCAGCATTCATATTTTGCCGTTATTTCTGTTTTTTTCAAGAACTTTTACTCGATATTGACCATGTACTGGAGATATACCTAACTATTAGAGTCGTGAATCAGTAATATTCATGCTGTTATAGCATCGGTTACCGTAACCAGCGTTCACAGGAATACATAGCGGAACGTTTTAATAGGCGTCTAACCAAAAACTATGTTTTTTATGTAATGTTATTAATATTTCAATCGATTATTGCTTGATTATCATTTCATTACAGTAACCTCAACTTAGCGCCTCCAACTCATAATAATTGGAAGATGTCCAAAGGCCATAAACCGCGTAACTAACTTTTCTACTTTTCAATTTTGTGAAATTTGATCACAAAACGTTGAAATAACTCGTTTTCCAGGGTCCGACAAGCGTTTGGAAGATATAAAGAGAGAGCGTTCTGAGGTCAGTCAAAATTGTAACTATTACTACTTTGATTAAACGAGAAATTTGGAAAATAACACTGAAAACCATAGTTTCGCTTTATAGAGTGGCACTCCGGATCGACAAAGACGAGTTCGAATCAGTGAAATTCCATCAGAGAGCACGGACGATGACAGGGTGAGGATTATTAGTTGCTATGAGACTAATAGGGGGATTATGAGACTAATAGGAGGAGGAGGAAACGGATGAAGTGTAATGAGAGAAGGTGCATCGATAGAGTTGCCATGGTACTTCAATAGGGAGAAGCGACAATCATTATATTTCGTGCTTCTTTTCAGCCCTACCACGAGCCCTCTCAGTCGCCCAGCTTTAGTAAGTTGATTTATTGCTTTACATCGATTTAAATTAGCTCAAACTGTTAAACAGATGGTGTTACGCGTGCTAAACCCAACATCGCGCCCATTCCAATCGCCAGCTACTCTTATTTCGTATATTTATTTTCAGATATCAAATCAGCGCTTAAAAGCCCTTCAAGGATCAAGAGAGAGTTTGAAAGTTCCAGTCCAGGACGAGGGGTATCAACTATACTAATATGTCAAGACTGTTCGAAACATATCCAGATAAAGCATTTTAGCAAAAAAAGTTGTGAATTTTATCAAATATGATACTAAATAATTGCAGAGTTCTGATCACTCTCGATGCTCGAGCGTTTCCGCAAAATCATCTATTAGTTTGCACTACGAGGCACCTACTATGGACAGGTTAGCTGTTAATTCGAAATAATCCTATTAGCGGTCCCCCGAAAGCCAAAATGTCGACGGTCAATCACATGAAAAAAGAAATAACAAAAATGTCACTATGATATCCTTCTATTTTTTGAAATGCGCGGTTCGTGCGCGAACGACTCCCTCTTGCCACGCGAGTGCTGCAGATGAGTGGTGCGTGTATACACCACGCGCGTGCAAGGCGTGGGGGCAACTCACGCCGGTCAATGTGTACATTGTCTGAGTTCTGTAAGAAATGACGTCGTTGACCCGGCGAGCTCGTGCGCTTCTTTTGCGTCCTGGGTACAATTGACGATCTTTCTTACCGAATTACACTACACACGCACGGGGTGCTATCGTGAACTGAAAAATCGGGCGAAGAGTCGGTGTTGTTCGTGCGGTTACCTTTCACTTCAAAACAAGTCTGCCTTGCCTAGCGATTGGATCAAAATTGTAAATTAATGTAATAATATTTGATCATTTGCCCATTGCAGACCTCTTCCTCCTCCTCCGAGTGGCAGGAAAAAGAAAAGTAAAAAATATAAAGGTGAGAAATATGGTTCTACACGAGTTGTCTTTCCTGGTTTTAAAGAAATACAGAGAAACTATCAAGACCGTCTGATCGTAACTAAGACTAGGTGTATATTTCGAAATTAGCCGTCTACGATTATAATGAGAGCTGAAGAGTAGAGAGTGAAGCAATCCATATTATTTTTGTGCATTATTACATTTAGTTTTTTCAGCTCTGCTGCTGAAAGAGTGTTTGAATATTTCAGGGAATCGTTCTCCTTCACCATCCACATCAGGACGATTGGAATTCGGAGTGGGAGCAGAGGAACTCTCGGAAGAAGAGGTGGGTGAAAAAAAAAGAACGTCAGATCGTACATATCGATAGTTCCTTTCGCCATACTCCTTCTATTAGACAGATAATGAAATATGTTTACAATATCTATAGCTATTCTAAGCGCCCTCAAAAAGTAATAAGCATTCGGTGTTTCACCAGCCCTTGCACTCCAGGATGGGAGCTCGTCAGTGAATTAGGAAAATTCAATTGTTTTTCAAACAACAGATTTTAGACTTGACAAAAATAGAATCTAATTGTCGGCAACTGAAAATAATAAATATCATAGGGAATTCGGAGGAGTGGAAGGTGTTTTCGAATTATACATACATGCTGAAATTATCTCTCAAGTGTATGTCGATCAGCAGAATGTCATGCGCATTTATTTCAGGCGAGGAAGCGTCTCAAAATCGAGAAGAAAGCGCGGAAAGCGGCAAGGAAAGCAGCAGCTAGAGAAAGAGAACTTCAAAGGAATATTCGGAATCTCTCATTCAATAGGAAATCACCTGAAGAGAGGGAACCAAATCGATCCAGCTCAATTTCAATCCCTCCTGCTGTTGATGAGACAATCGTTGATGCCTTCTCGGTCACTCCTAGTGAGGAACCACAAATTGACCTACCAAGTTCGAGTGAACCTTCCTGTTCGAAGTCGAAGGAACATTTAAACCCCACATCAAGGGACGCTTCCCTCTCCAAGTCGAGGGAACCTTCTCATGCGGGAACCATCAATCTCTCGACGTCTGAGGACGATGAAAATGACCAAGAGCGACCTTCTCAGCAAACACAAGACGATTCGGATGATGACATCATCTACGAAGAAACAATTGCTCTTCAAGTGAGTTTGGAAAATATCAGGAGTTTTGCAATAGTATATACCGATCTTGCAATTAAAATACATATTTGTAAAACAAATGCGTACATAAAATTCAAATGATTGCAGACTCCGCGGGTTATCGACTTAGAAGCATCGGAAATACGAAATCAGAGAAGGAAAAGGTTTGTACAAACAACACATTGACATGAAGTTGAAAACTAAGTTAATCGATAATTGCAGAAAGAGAAGATCAACGACAAGTGTGAGAAGTGTGCGAAAGAGTGTAGAAATGTCGAGTGAAGTGGCAACTGATGGAGACATTGAATCGGAATATGAACAAGGTATGATGATAGTATTATATTGTGTTTATTCCTATATTCAACATGCAATTTCGTTGTACTTAAAAACTCATCCATGATTTTTCTTTCCAGATCTATTCAAACCACGGTCATCCGCAGTGATCAATCCCAAGAGGGAATTTGAAAGTACGCAGATCAAATATAATGGGTGTTATGAGTAATATTGAAACAACGAATAATGAATAAGCAAATATTAGAATAATAATAATTGACAATTTGAGCAGATGCCTCGAATGACGAATCATCAAGAGACAGTATTCGCTCTTCATCGTTAAGCCCAGGTACGAATACTAGATTATCAGTATTTCTCGATTATAAAAAAGGTGCCTTTTAAGGTAAGCATCGACTTCTGGTGTTTATTTGCATTTAGTCTTACTCTGACATTGGAAAAATTCACGCTCAAGAATGGTTCATTTCTTTCAGGACCATCAACTTCATATTCGAATACGGCACCTAATACGGCAATCGATCCATTGAGAGGAGGATACTCTTCTATATCACATGAGGAATCTCTCGATTCGAGGGGGAGAGGCACCCTACCCAAGAAGAGGAAGAAGGTAAGAGACTATTGACTGATGACGGTTATGATAGATGACCTGCGAACAACGTGATTGTACTAAATTAGGGTTATTTCTGCCCCATAAGAATCTGTTATTCGATTTACTATTTTAACCTCTTTCGGATATTATTTTAACAGAAGATTGACCAATCAACATTTCAGTATATCACCGAAGCGGAGAAACTCGCGAAAGACGAAGGAGTGTTTCGAATTCTCGAAGAACCGACGACGTCCACAAGAAGAACGACGAGACTGAGTAAAGGAGCTGTGTTGGAAGAGGCGGTCGAGAAGACAAAGGAAAACGAGGATGGGAAGAAGAGAGAAGAAGATGAGGAGAAGACGAAGGAGAAGGACAAGGAGGATGAGAAGAAGAGGAAGGAGGAGAAAGAACAAGAGGAGAAACGAAAAAGGAAAGAGAAGCAAGAAGAAGAAGATCAAAGGAAAAGAGAGGAGATGAAGAAGAAGGAAGACGAGAAAAAGAAAGAAGAGGAGAAGAAGAAAATAGTGATGGAGAAGAGTAGGAAGGAAAAGGTGGAACAGGAGAAGAAAAAAACAATCGCTAAATCGTTAGCTAGGATTGCTATCAATAGAAGTATTCCAATGCGATCATCGTCGGTTTCTGAGATGAGAGAAAACTCGACAGATGACGATGGATTTATGTCTGCTGATGAATCACATCGACCGAAAAAGAGGAAGAGGGTACGAATTTATTCACCTGAAATATGAATAGTCTATCGGTTAAGAATGTTTCGCTACTGTTCGCATAAAAAATAGCCCAAGTAGTTACAAAAAATTACAAATAGGGTTGAGAGTTGAAAATGACTCGATTCTTTCGCATCTCTCCAGATCCTATCGATGAGCACATGCTTTCTAAGCGGCTTGCTTGATATAAACATAATTTGAATTACGGTTACGAAAAACGCATTACCAATATCAAAAGGCGTCTCATAGTAGACCGTACTTCAGATGAGCGAGGCTGCGAAACTAGCGATGGACGAGGGAATTATGAGGATGCAAAGTGACAACAGTCGATCCCGAACAAGAAGGAGAAGGAGAGACGAGAAAATAGAAAAGAAGGAGAAGGAGGAAAAGATCGAAGATGAGAAGGTGAGTATGGAAAAGAAAAAAATGTAGAATCTTAATTAGCCGAGCATGACAGTAAAAATAATTAATTGGCGCGCTCGTGAACTCTGAATTATGCGACAAATGGAATATTGCAGACAACACTTGAAGTAATTGGAACCGCGATCATCGCTCGTTCGTCTGTAATAGTTGAAGCTCCAAAGGAAGAGAAAACTCAGAAACCGAAAGTGAGACACTGAATCTTCTTACATGTCGTACCTTTTACAAGTAACAATATTTATGTTTACTTATTGAGATATTTGCTTACAAGTTCCATTGCAGAGTCGTGAACTGGAAAATCTTTTTATTGATGAGGGAGCTCAACGATTGAGAGAAGATGAAGAGGAAAGTGGAGATTCGAGGTCGTCCAGTCGAAGAATCAAAGAGGTATAATAGGCAAAACCACTAAAGTGATCAGAGATTAATTCCTAGCATTCCCCCGTCTTCTCCTATCCCAGTACCAAAGCGTCCATTGTTAAATCCTGATTCTCATGATACTTCGAAAGTTGCCTAATCTTCACATTCTTCATTGCAGGAAAATTAACGAATGATTTATAGAAACTATGAAATCAAACATTAGTTAAGCGTTTTTGAATTTATATTTTGGGTACGGTTATCACTCTATATTACGGTCCTTTATTTTCAGTCAAGGTCAGCCTCTTCCAAATCGATCAGATCACCTGCAAAAAATGACGACGAACCGCCGGTTGGTGCCCAGAATCAGATACTGGTGAGAAAATAATCATTGGAAAAGCAATGTAACTGAATTTTGAAAGTTGCTGCAAATCTTTTTTGTCTGATCATCTGGAGACGTATTGCAGAGCCGAGAATTGGATAACTTATTCATCAATGAAGGAGTACAAATATTGAAGGGAGATAGAGATAAAAGCGGAGAATCGAGATCATCCAGACGCAGAATAAACGAGGTAATATAGACAAAAAACCGAGCCAGCATATAAGTGAGACGATAAATAACATTACCTTTGCACGTTTCCATATTTTCAGACACGCTCAAGAACTTCCAAATCTAGTAGATCTCCTGCAAAGAAAGACAATGAGGCACCCATTGAAAGCGAAGCTCAGAGAAAGGTAAGATGCCGAAATAAAAGATCATCTAAATCAGCAGCAAAACAACCCTGAGTCATTCTTTATTCTTTTGATCATACAAGTTTTGCAGGCTCGCGAATTGGCGAATCTCTTCCTCGATGAAGGAGTACATGGACAGGAAGATGGAGAGGAGGTACGGTTGACAGATACTCTCTGTCGGGAAAATCAGAAAAAAGGCTTGAATCGACTACCTCAGTGGTAATGGATTTTATGTCTTATCACTTAGATATTTACAGACGGCGTCAACTTCTTTCGAATCTAGTAGATCTCCAGCGAAAGAGGACATCGAAACGCCCATTGAGCATCCAAAACAATCGAAGGTGAAAATAAGAATAGACTCCTATTGCAACAGAATTATAGAGTAAATGCTACATTTTTTTCAATTTGCCTGTCTTTGACTTTTCCAAAAAAATATCTTCAGAGTCGTGAACTGGGGAATTTGTTTATTGACGAGGGAGCTCAACGATTGAGAGAAGATGGAATTGAAAGTAGGCAATCGAGATCTTCCACTCGAAAAACCAATGAGGTATGGTAGCCCAACAATTATAAATTGTAAATCCTCCTTATTATTTAGACAATATACAACATTTCAGTCTCGCTCAAGCCCTTCCAAAGCGAGTAGTTCTCCTGCGAAGAAAGATAAAGAGGCACCCGTTGATAGTCAAAGTGTATCAAAGGTGATAATAGCAATAGAGTATCTCTAAAAACGGTATTTCATTCAGATTGCAACTGTTCCTCTTATAGAAGCAAAGACGTCAACAGACAATAAGGACGAGGTCGGTAAATCTGTTTTCAGGGTGTATCTTCTGACAAACTAAGTCATCGATAGTACGTCAATTATTTATACTATAATATATTTTCAGTCCTATCCAAGCTGTTCCAAATCGACTGGATCTCCTCTTAAGAAAGAAGCAGAAACACCCATTGAGCGCAAGATTCGACCAAAGGTGAAAACAATAAAAGAGATTCCCAGTACTGGCCATCAATTTCGTTGCCCTTTGTAAAGAAAAGGGAAAATCATTTTCTTTGCTGCACTTTTTTTCAGGTCAATTTACAAATACTCTTTCAGAATCGCGAACTTGGAAATCTTTTCATTGACGAAGGAGTACAACGATTGAGAGATGGAGAAGAGAGTGGAGAATCGAAAACATCCAGCCGAAGAATCAAAGAGGTACGATAGAAAAAAAACATCATAAAGAGCTGTGCAATTGAAATTTTACTTGGGGAAAGTCATTATCACTTGTTTATTGGGTTCCGTATGTTCAGTCACAATCAAGCTCTTCCAAATCGATCACATCTCCATCGAGAAATGCTGAAGAAACTCAAGCTGGGTGGAAGAGTCCGAAACTGGTGAGCAGAATAGATGATAGATTCAGGAACTACCGGGCTTTTAAAAAAATTTAAATCCGCAATAGTCTAATGGAAAGTTGAATATTTCCCAATTTCTATGGCCTTATTTCAGAGCTGTGAACTGGGCAATCTCTTCATTGATGAAGGAGTACAGCGATTGAGAGAAGATGGAGAGGAGGTCAGAGAATCGAGAGCGTTCACTCGCAAAACCACAGAGGTACGACAGACAAAGAGTCGAAAATGGCCGAAACTACGCAATTTCTTTCTTGTCAATTTGGCACTAAATTTCTATATTTTCAGTCTTGCTCAAGCTCTTCCAAGTCAAGTAGATCCCCAGCAAAGAAAGGAAAAGAGACGCCCGTTGAACTCCAGATTCAATCGAAGGTGAGAATAGAACAATATAATTTCGTTGACTCTATTCCATACAGGTTCCATCCCAACGGCTTGTCCCTCCTCTGGAAGAGGAAACGCCAATGGATGAGGTCGGTAAATCGGAGAGAAAGGAAAACATATATTGTCATCATTATTACGTAACTTTGCAGTCAGAGGAAGCGCAAGTCCCGAGTGAAGCATCCAAAAACGCCGAGAAGGATAACGAAGACGAAGAGGCAGCTAAAATTGAACATCTCGAGATAGTCCAACTTGATGAGGTAAGATGGGGTAAAGCAAAAGCGCACACTCGAAATCAAGTTCGCATATTCAAACTTAAATTTCAGCAAATCGACTTTCTGGACCACTCGACAGCTCCCGCAGAGAAGAATGAAGATGCTATCGAAATTATCGAAGGCGGAAAAGTAATCGCTGACCATATTCTGTTAATTTACACGACAAATATTTAGTGGATTATACTAATGTTCGTGCTCTAGGAAACTCTCGATGTTGCTGATGATCAACGGGACAAGGACAAATCAATTGAAAAGATGGAAACAGGAGAGAGTAATCAGAGCACTGGACTATCACCGATTGTATTGATTGAGAAGCCTAAGATTATCCTCAAAATATCGAAGAAAGTTCTCGAGGACGGAAGGAAAGCTAAACGGCGGGTTAGTAGAAAATGGAACAGCTTCAAAACATTTCATGTGTCGTAATGGCCAAAATGTGTAATGAAGATGCAATCGAAGAGTTCATTGGAATTTTGACACACATATGTTGCGGTCACTGGATCTTTTCTTTTCAGGCGAAAGCCAGAGTGGAATCTTCTTCTGGATCAGAGTCAGATCGGTCGGTACCTACACCAACGAGAAAACGCGTATGTCCTATTCTTTCAATTTATGAATCAGCTAGTAAATTATTTTACGAAGAACTTGGTATGTGTTGGTACTACAGTGGTTTACACAAAGTGTTAGGTATGACTGTTTCGCTACATTGGGGCCAAATAATGATTTTGTAGAAGAAAACGGAAGCTGAGCGTCTGCTTGGTGATGAGATGGTGCAGAGAATGATCTCCCCCACGGAAATGCTGAGTGGATCGAGAACCGTCCCCCGAACCATTGTAAGTTTTCAATTATTTTTTTATTTTCATGTATTTTCTGCAATCAATGCTTCAGATCAAGAGATCGCGTGTAAAGACAAAAGTGAACTACAACGAGGATGAAGAATTCGACAGTGTAAGTGCTTGTTTTATCTGCGAAACATCTCCTTCAAAAATGTTCATGGCATGCTAGAGTACTTCACCCGAGAAAGAGAACATTTACTGGCGGAATATGAACTAATTTACTGCGTAAACTTTCAGGCTGGTTCTGCAACAAAAGACTATAACATCGATGCCAGCATAGCGACGGATCAGCGCCAGGTGAATCTTGAATTTTTTTATAGTTTATATTAATTATGACACAAGAATGCGCAAAACGTGCTCAAAAGAGGCGACAATTCTGTGTATATATATGATCATTCGTAGAACACGATGGATTAAATTAGTGAGCATCGGATTGTGATTATGATAACATCAATATTTTTTCTCATTCAGGCTCTCTCGGATGCGGGAAGTCGATGCTCTTCGGTACTCAGCAAATACGGAGTCGAATCTTCTGATCTGACGTCAGATAAAGACGATGAGGGAGAAGTAATGGAGAGACAAATGAGAAGGAGAGAAGAAGAGGAGAGACAAAGAGAAGAGGAGCGAAGGAAAGAAGATGTACTCAGAGAACACGAAATCACAATCAGTAAAGGTAAGCAATATGAGTCGTACTCAAGGATCAGCATAGTGATTTTAGAAGTACGAATCATTTGAGGAATGATGCAATCATTACAGATCAATCACCCAAAAATATTCCTCTTTATATTCCAATTCCCGGTAAAATTCGAAGAATCAAGAATGCTGTTGTGAAGAGAGACATCGACGCACTCATTGAAATGCAACAGAACATGGAGGTGGGTTCATTTAGTCTTTATCCAACGAGGGTAAGAAGAAAAGTTCATATACCACTAAAACAAGGGATTGAGCTTTCATTAGTTTTTAATCAAGATTCGTATTTCGCTCATTTCAGTATTCCATCACAGCAAAGGAGGTGAAGGAGGACGGTCATGCGCTGGAGAGATATTTGATCACTACATGGAGAAAAGAGGGACCACAAGAAGAGGAGGGAGAAGAAGAAGAGGAGGAGGAAGTAATTGATGCGAATGAAGAAGTGGACGAACAAGCACCGGAAAATTGGGCAACGAAGGAACCCAAGAAGGAGATCAAAGAGGAGGAGGAGGACACATACGAGGATTACCAGGTAACATACATGCTCAATTCTATAGAGTTGTAAATTAAGCAAGTTGTGAAAGCAAAACAGTACTTTATGTGATTCAGGGAAATTGTAGATCTTTCAGATGGTGGAAAGTCATTCATTTGTCGAAGATGTGCCCCGAACGAAAACTGGTGCAAGTCCGAAAAAGAAGATGACTCAGAATGAGCGAATGCGGTTGATGAGAGAAGCAAAGTTGAGGAAGAAGCAATCAACGGAGGCAGATCGAGCCACTTTGTGAGTGAACTGATATTAGTAGTGAGAGTTCTTTGGTTGCCCGACTAAAACAGGAGAGGCGTAACTATTTATTAGTTCAGACATCAAACCTCAACCTTGTAAAAACCTCGAATAGATGTGACAAACTTGTTGTTAATGACGAGTCCATCGCCGACAAAGAATAATTCTGACCCATTCAGAGGCAGCAGAGGAACAAGGAAGGGCGATCAAGGAGGAATGTATCAAATGGACTTAGAGGAAGAGCAACTGGTGAATGGTGAGATTATGAATTGTACATTTGTTCGCATTTTTTTCGGACACTTGCGAGCAACATTTTACAATAACCGAATTTCAGAAGATACTCCTGGTACTTCGTCTTCCCCACCTCTCTTTGACGACGATATATATGCTGAAATTAGTGAAAGGTGAGGAAAATGGTTTCTAAAAATACGCTGGAATAAAATCTTAAATTAATTTCCAGAGGAGACGAGCGATTCGCCACTTCATCGAAGTTGCTTGGCAAAAGGAGCAAGATGGATCTTGTTGAAGTTGGAGAAGAATGGGAGGAAGAAGAGGAAGAGGACGAAGATGAAGAAGAAGAGGAAGAAGAAGAAGAGGAAGAAGGTGACGATGATTTCGACTCTGATAGTGATGATAGTGATGAGGAAGAGGAGGAAGAAGATGAAGAAGAGATGGAAGAGGAATATGAAGATGAAGAAGAAGGAGAGGATGAAGAGATGGAGTTGGAAGAAGCTATGGAAGATGAAAGCTATAATCGAGCACAAGTATATCGACGGACGATCGAGGACGAAATGTATGATGAAATGAATGACCCCTTTTGGAAAGCTCCTCGTCGACAAATTTTAATCTCCGAAGAGACTTGCCACGAGATTCGCGAATATTTCGCTAGTGAGTTTTCAATATGTATTTTTGAACAAAATACAAACTCTCTGTAAGCCGCTCTATAAAAATGTGATGGGCGTGGAATGAAGTATTTAGTATGCCTAAAGTCTCAACGAAAATATTTTATTTAAAGTGGAATACAGCTTTTTATGTTTAGATCTGTACTCTGGCAGAATCGAGACGATAATCGAAGATTATCGCCCGCCGACAAGAAAAGGTTTGTGAATGCGCAAATCTCACGAATCAACTGATAACGATTCAACCCGAACCAACTGATAACAATTTCAATTCAGCGATTATGAAACGGCGATGGGAGAGAACAATGAAGCGCACGCTGAAAGAAACTTGGAAATGTATCGATCCTGCAAGTGAGCTATTTTCAACTTTCATTTTTGTTACCGTAACGCAAAGATATCAAACCTAGCAGTAGTAAAAACAAATCTAATTGCAGTGGATATGGAGGAGATCACTGAGGATACCGAGCAAAGCACATCATCACGAGTGGATAATGTCACAATGAAAGAAATCAATTTCAAAGCTGCCTGTGAGTAGCTGATCTTTTTTGAAATTCCATGAAATAATAGTTTAAGAGTGAAGAAGATATAACAAATATTATTACAGTTGAGAATGGCATCCTGGCCGATGATTTCCCAACATTCGAAAAAGTGATGAATCGAGCGAACTTCGTCGTTGATAAGTTCAAGTACACCTCTGAGGAGGAGGACAGAATGAAAGTGGGTTTGAATGTTCTCATCCGAATTCTCATGATTGTGGAATAGAACTTGACCTCAGACTGTTGACTAGTTTGAACGAAGCATATAAATAGTGTCAAATAACAAATATTTGTGCGAGATCGACTAATGTTCCTCTGCAACTACCATAATTACAGGAAATCATTAATAAGTGCGAGCGAGCCATTGAACGCGATATCAGTTTGCAAGCCAAATGGGATTCAGTGACATGGGAAGAGAGGGAACGACAGGTGAGCAATGAAAACAACAAAGCCTCAAGCCTCTTTCTACAAAAAAAAATTACTCGGAAAGATGCGCGCTTGGGCACGGGTGTAATACTATTCTATTATTTCAGCATTTCCGTCTTCTCGAGAAAGCTCTCGAAGTGGCAATGGATATCATATCTGAACGAAGAGAAGATATACGAGAAGAGAAGAGATTCGAATCATGCCCTGATGGAATGAGCTTGGTCTTCCAAGCTGACGTACGTTTTCGTTGATTCTTTGAATACTGTCGCACCCCTAGCCGGTGCATAGATTTCATAAACATATGAAATATGATAAGTTGATGGGTTTTTTAAAGAACGATTTCAGCGCAAACTCGGGATGAAGATCACTCTCGATTGTCACACTGAGATCTACTACACAATCGGAAATCAAGAGGAAGAGAGAGATTTGAAAGTGCTCATGACTGAAAAGGTACAAGCAACTTTACAAATTTCAGATCTAGACTCTCGTAAATTTCAAAGAAGAGTGAGTTCGGGCTTATCTCTAATTTAATTTAAAATTGTCCTATTTAGTTTATAAAAATAATTATCTTTAATGCAGGGCTCAGCAAGGCATGGACGAGAGACGAATCAATCGATGATTAAATTCCGAATGCCATGGCTTCCTGAAGTTTTCATCGGGGTACGACAATATTATTAATTATAGGAAGTAATCACGTAAATTATGTTTGCTAAATTTCAGAAATCGATACTGAGAGAGATTCCGAATACTTGGAAGAAAATTATCAAGGAAAATAAGAGGAACAAGATTGATGTCGGGCATATAGAGTAAGCTGTAAACTATAGAGATTTACCACAACTAAAATCAATTCAGCGTTAACTTATTCGAGTCGTTTGTGCGAGGTATCAATCGAACTAACCATCTCAATGGAAGAAGTCTCAAGTCGGTCATCGGAAACTCACCAGAGGTAAGGCATGTGACAACCAAATGAGCAAGTCAAGAAATTTTACCGATCGCGTGGTAGCAGCTTGATAAGCTATTGAAAAACTTGCACTTATCATTTCGAAAAAAGAATTTCAGATTTCGAATTGGCGAACTTGCTTCGAAATGATCGATATCGGCGTCGATTGCAGTCTGGAGGCAGTAAAGTGAGTTAATACACTCAGAATGAATACACTTCCTTTTGAGTGTATCCTACACTGAGATATGACACCTAGTGCATATACACTTACGAATCTCTCCTTTTCACACGCTCTCTCGACGCACGAATACACTCAATATTGAGTGTATCGTACACTGGGTGTCCCATCTCAGTGGATTCATTCTCGGTGTAGCGTCGATCAATTGCACAACATATGCGACAATTGTCTAATCTTATCCAACTATGAGGCAATTATTCTATTCTTTCAGGAGTGCTCTGCAATATCAAGAGGAGAAGAATTACACCGCGTTTAAAAGAGGAGAGCCCGTTCCCAAGTGGTCTCATCTGTACAACGAATAGGCACGATCGCACTTAGATTCCGATAATGATGGCACATCTAACGTCGTCTTTCGCAATACTTAGTCACTTCCACCGCTGCAATATCATGATTGTGTAATATATCAGTGTCGAAACAATTAAAATCGGTGATGTTGAATTCTTTGTTTTCACTTGCCATTACCATGAAGTATTCCGTTGAGATTGCGTTTGGGTTTTTCTTGATATCGGAATTTGTAAAATACTAACTAAATTAATAAATGTTTTGCGAATCACTTCAAATTGTTGTTCACATTTTTGAATATATTCTTCATCTTCTACTTGAGAAAATTAAAGGTAGAGAGAGAAGGTTGGTATGCTGACCTAGCTGGACTACCGTAGCTAAGGCGTCAGTTCGCGATTGGCTTATGTAGTGTTGCGGGCTCTCGGCTACCGTATGCCGCACTCGCTTTAAATTGAGAGGTAAATATGCAGTGTTTTTTATCTTTTCCTTCACTATTTCGATATTCTCTGTGCTCCATTTCGAAACGCGTACTAATAGAATGTTCCCTCGTTATTTGCAATGGAAATTACCCTCGAATATGCTTGAAAATAGCCCTAAACTGAGCAAACCATGGTCATAATGCCACTCTCTTATGCTTACCTCCTCAAACAAATATTCACTATAGCGTCCAAACGGTAGTGTACACAATATACCAAAAAAATTCGAAATGTTCAAGTTTCCCTCAGTGCAACTTCGCATTAATCAAATTGGCGGTAGTAGAGCAAATTGACTACACTCTTTCTCTCCTCTTTCTTCTTTCTCCCCTACTTCACAACTTTTTCATCTTCCCACGTGAATCATCGTTTATTCCACGTCAATCTCAGTTTCTCTCCATAATCGATTTGTTTTATATTCAGGATCTCGATATGACTGGAAAAAGGAAGAGAGAGGCTCCGACTCCAGTGGATGTTCTTCTCAGGGGGATAAGTGAAGAACCGGCCAGGAATGTAATTCCTCAGGGTAGACTGATTCGACGAAGTTAGTTCCATCTCTCTCATTTATGTGTGTTTATACTCACCATCCGGGGGATGAGGGGCTTCGTTGGGGAGTGCGACGCTCTCTCCCAATCGATATCAGTCGCTCTGCGACGCGGGAGACGCAATAACGTCAATAGCCCACTGATTGGTTCCACTCTCTTGATAACTCCTTTATTGATAATTGGCATAAGAAGTCTCTGAAGAAGTCTTTTCAGGAGAACCAGATCAGATCAACGAGATAATCAAGTGGGAAGTCGATGGAATCTCTGGCCTCAATGACATTGGAAAGAATTCACCAACGGTCGTCGTCCAAGGAATCAATTGGTCAGTAGATATCAGTAGTGAAAGTGAAATGCAAAATTATATGTTAGACACCTTGAGTCGCATGTTTAATTTTAAAAACCAGTGACATATGTACGAGCCGTATGGTGCAGTCCTATCTTTCAAAATCGACTGATAGTGAGATGAATCTATCAGCAAAGCGAAACGTGATTATGGTGTGTGAAATCGGGATATGTCGACTAGCATAAATTCACAAACGCTCATCCCAAATAGCAAACCCCTTCTGCTCCTAAACAATAGATGCGGCTGTGAGAGAGCACGGCAAAGCAAAAGACACGCCGAGGCATAGAAAGAGAGTGCACCAACAATAGCCCATTTCATGAACGTATCACTTCAAATTTGTAATACCAGGCTCATAATTGTGTAAAACATACTAAACTGGACTCGAGAATGGGCCATTCGAGAGAGAAGTTTCGGTAAAACGATGACCCGGACGGTTCTTCAAGTACACATGGGCGATACGAAAAGGCACACGAAAAGCCACACAAGAGAACTACTTTTTTTTAAATCTTGAGATGTTGTATCCTGCTGATATAGAAAAAGAGAGTAAAGGAGGTCAGATCTCATCTCTCTATTTTTATGCTCTCTGTGTAGTAGACAACATCTCTAGATTCAGGGAAGCATGAGGCTCTGTTCAGGTAGATTACACCTCCATCTTTATTTCACGTTCTCTGAACAACCCGATAGGCGGTCAGAGTAGATCAATAATGAACGAACAGGAATTCTGTAGAATCGAAATCGAATAGAGGTGATCTACCTTACATTGTCCTCTCTCGTGCTTGCGTTAGGAATCTTTCCGTGACGACGCTTCTCTCACTCTCTGTGGTATCCAATCGATTCTTCTTTCCTCTGGCAGGGTCGATCGAGTATTGTTTCTAAGTATTGAGCGTCGGGTACCCGGCTAACCGAACAGATTTGACACTTTACCGTCGTATTATAACGATCGTTCCAATTGATTTATCTCGACAAAGGGCCGTGACAATGATTGCCATTTTCATAATCGCTAAAATTAGGGTGGGTCGGATGTCTTCAGAAGTCGCATTCCACCAGTTCTCTCCTATTGCTTTCCTTAGGTCAACTCTCCATCTCACTTTTGGCTCGCCTGGGGGGACGAGTTCTTCTGTAAGGGGTCCACACGGTAGTCGCTCTGCACAATTTCTCCGTATGCATACTCCTCACTTTCAATGATCATTGAGCTTTCCGTTTGAAACTCTAATGTATCCAATCTTTCACTGTACTCATAGCCTGACATCACTTCAGTTTTGAATACTGAATGACTAATTTCAAAATAATTTCAATAAATATTTGTTCAGGTACATCCGAGTGAGAACGGAGAACACGGACCGAACCAACAATCAGAATCAGTTCTCACTCTACATTTACTGCGATGAGAAGACGAATACGGAAGTATGGTGAGTATATTCATTAAAAATGTGAGAGGAACTGAGAATTACGATTTTTTTCATTTATTGATTATGTTTCGGTTCTTACCAGAAGAGACAAGAACATTGACGTATCTAATTACTGGTTAGCCAAAAAAAGCGTTTGCTCATTGAAAACACCCACTTTTTTAAAAATTTAATGAAGGCCTATGATATTGAGTATGATATCACAGAGGACGATAATGTGAATATTGTATGCAATTGATCAGTGTTGACCAAAATTGGTGTTACCGAGGAGACCAGTAACATCGGGTGCATTTTCTACTATTATGATTGAATAGTTCAAGACAAATATCACACTGAGAATCATTAGATTTCGTTAGATTCCCCTCTTATATCTATATTCAAATTTATAAAAGGTAAAAGGTAAAGGCATCCCCTTATCAAGGCTCCAAGTCCTGAGGGAGTCACTGCTAATGCCAGCGCATACTAGGCCAGTTCAATCCGGAGGGCCCAATCTCTTCTTCGGATCTAGTTACCTTCGTGGTTGCACCACTACCAATCTTTACTCATTCGAGCGCCTTAGTGAGGCGGTGGCGGTATGCACAGCCGGGAATCGAACCCCGGTGTTCAAATTTATATTGTCACCGAAATAGGTTCGATGATTTTTTCACGGGCATAGAGCAGCGAGAATGGCTTCTCCATCCTGTTTTTTTCTGATTTTATTTAACTTCACACTTCGTTAACTTGATACTGCTGTTAAGTAATTCACGTAGTCTGATTGCTCTTTTTTACAATACTATTTCCGTTACCCACTCAATGTGTTCAACGTAATTCAGAAGCACACTTAAGGAGATGAACTGCTTTTTCTCATCAATATCTTTTTTCAGAGCGGAAACTCACTCCATTTCAGAGACCATCCCCCTTCTAGGTAAATTCATCATCACGAAAGTATGGATGAGGTTCACTTTCGCCCCAGAGAATTGCGTCATGATCGATGTTTTCATCAATTGTTATCGCTGCCGGCTTCGATAAACAATTTTATGATTTTGTATTTAAACACAACACGAACTATAATATATTATTGTCAAACGAACTAGGTTATCTATAAAACAACTAGTTGGAGTCTAATTCCTTATTATGACGACGTTCATAATCAGGACATATTTATCAATGGCAGACAGAAAATTTCTAAGGCAATGAATAAGTTCTCTAGAACTGTCGAGGACGGAAACTTCGGGGAGGGGGGGGTGACAACCCGGCAACGGCTCATAGCTCAATGCAAACTCGAACGATCTTTGAAATATTTTTCCTCACTATCGATACAATCACCCCGATCGATTGTGGTGCGTAATATATTTCTCCGGAGCGTTTGAAATTTCCACTAATTTGTTAATTAGCTAATTAGTCAAAATTCCAATTAACCTTTTCGAAAGCCCTGACTATTCTGACCAATATACTACTTCGATTAGCCCAAGGGGTTGATTTTGAAGAAAGTTATTCGAGTTTGAAATGCTCTGTTGCCGAAATGTCTTTGCCGCATTGTCACCCCTCCGAAACTTCTCGTATACATGAAATATCGATGTTCTTTTTCAGGCACGCCGATGTCATCAGCACTATCAGAATCGTCAACAGACGGGACAGAACAAAAGACCTCAACGAGAAAGTGAGTGGCTAGTTAGCTGAAGTGGATGGCAAGCTCGTCATAAATAAATTCGATTACTGAATTAGGGTAATTGTGGTGCGAAGTCTTCTTTCAAGATCAATCCGTTATATTTTAGTTCTCGTATCGTTTCATGCTGAATCAAACGAACTCTGGCTATGCCTCCCTGATCACCATGGATAAATTGCTCCGACAAGACGAAGTGAGTTACGAAATTCGATAAATATCTTTTAGAGATATGCGGAATGTTTTAATGTTTGCAACGTTTACCAGAGTTGTAATAAATGAATTAATGAATGCATGCTTGCTCTCAGGGGTTCATTCTACACGATAAGGTGAAGATCGAGGCAACCATCACAATTATCAGCACGAGAGGATTGAGGTTACAATTACAATTACAATTACAATTATTTATTAAGCCAGAGGGCTATAAGCTTCGTTTATGTGTCGTTGATCGTCGTTATAGTAGTTGGCAGAGGTCCGTCGTCTCCAGACGATTCGGTTGTTGTGGGAGAGGGGGGGGCAGGATTTAGGGGGTGCAGCGGGGCAGGGCAAATCAGAGATAGAGGCTATAGCTCAATGATAGCTTCAACATGGTATCCTTGTATTTAATATTCCTCGGCTTACAATGAGCAGGGGTTTACACGGTATGTCAATAAGGTAACTAATCTTCTATTTTGACAGGGCCACTCCTCCTCTCTACGATTTCACTACACCGGGAGCCACTGTCTCTGACGGAATTCTGGTCGTTGGTGGAAACAAGCTCTATATCAGCAAGCAGGTACCTAACAACATTAATTTTCATTTTGCATCCATTGTGAGAGATTGTCCTGCGGCTAAAAGTTCAAACTTTTAAATCAGTGTATATTTTTTTCAAAAGAAACAACACAGAAACTAGAGGAAAACGAAGGTGGGTAAATAGCACAACACAAATAACATCGAAGTAATAGATAATGCTTGTCTCTTGCAGTATCTCGGCCTTCATTCGCCCGTTTTCGAGGCCATGTTCTATCGTGGATTCAAGGAGTCTCGACAAGAAGAAGTCGAACTGGAGGAGGTCGAATACGATGTGAGTTATCGAAGGCTAAATGTAGAACGTTGCTTTATATCACATCGTTTCTAATTTAGTGTTTGCCTGTTGTTTACCTTTTCCGAAATGGGCTTTGTTGAGAATTCATGTGGAATGTAAATTATTTCCGTACTATGATGGATAATGTTGCCAAACAATGCATCCAGAGTGCATAACGCATTTGCTAATAATGGGTGAAATGGAAATGTGTGTGGGCCACGGAGCACTTTATCGATAAATAGTATAAACAATGTGTTGGCGAAAAAAACAGATTGAATACAGTGACTTTATTACAGGAGTTCCTCGAGTTGCTCCATGTTCTCTACCCGAGTGAGAAGCCAGTCAACGGTATGTGATAAGCCGCATGAGGCATTCTTCATTCCGTGCCTCGCTTCGGGCTGTCGACAGTCTCCCCACTCCTCCCCTCCCCTCAGTTTCGAGAATCCTCTCAGCTTGGGTTACCCGGAAAGTATATCGCCCACCTGGTACCACTTCCAAGAGAGGATCCGGATCAACTACATCAAATTCAAGTCGCTAACTATCAAGAAAGGCCCCAGTCGACACGACTACGACGTCAGTTATCACTTCTGTTGATTCACGCTATTCCGGACATCACTGGTTCTTCTCCAACGTTCAATGTCTATCTTCAAAGATCGAGACTTCAATTGATCAAAAGAAGCCAAGCATGATCCATTCCCTTGACCCTGTTGCCTTGAGTTCGAAGATCCTGACCACGAAGCTACCTTCCTGCAGGCCCATTTGCTTTTATCTCCGGATAAATGTGTATCTGTAAATCGGTATCTTATAAAGCAGTACTTTGACAGATACGTTTAGGAAGCCGAAATTATAAAAAAAATTAAACTTATCCTAAACAAATCTTGAAAAAATGTTGAGGATTCCTAAATAGCATATCACCATTTTGTCCTGAAGCATTTTAGAGCATTGACGATAACTGGACACCTGTCACGAAATTTATCGAGCCTGTGTGCTCATTACAATGTCACACTACTAAAGACGAAAGATAATTCCGACACGATTCTCACTCATTTGCTCATAATTTCAGCCACAACGTGTGCGAATCTTCTCAAACTCGCGGATCGTTTCGAAATCAAAGTAAGTCAATCAATACAAATAAACCTTAATTCGAAAAAAATAGAGCAAAGATATTCTCGATTGGAAAAGAAATTATATTCGAAAAGTGAAATTTCCTTGTGTATGATAAATGAATAAATAAAAAAATTGAGTCTGTTCTCCGTCGGGTGGAACAATATCTCGGAGATTGCAATGACATGCAGTTATCGACCAGACTCAAATTCGCCGACCAATACAACCTATTCGACGCCCAGGTGAGTCAAACATAAAACTATTTTGAGAGAATGTGGTCGTGGTCATTCGACGGCTACAAACTCACAAAGTTTCGTGTATTCGGACATGAAGTGCAGGTTCTAAAAAAATTATTTTTAGTTGAGTCTAAAATATACAAGAAAAGTTCATTTCCGTTGAATCTTTTGTATGCAAGATCTTCCGCGAAACGACAACATGCCTCTAATTGTCGTTCGCCTAAGAAATTACCTAGACCGAAAAAGTAATTATCTACTTGTTTCTTTTCAGCACAAGTGCTTGCAGCAATTGAAGACCATCCCTGACGTAAACACTGTTAAGGTGAGCAGAATCAACACCAATTGGTAGAAAAAAGTATCAAGAAGACGATTGACGTGAAAATCGATCAATACCCGATTTCAGAATCAGAAGGATTTCATCATGCTGAGTGATACAATGAGACTCTTCATCGCAGAAAAGCAGATTACTCTAATGAGCAAGAAATAATTACTGTTGCAATTCGAATTCTCCATCGACAACCTTTGCTTTTCTCATCGTTTCTTGTTGGACGATAACAGAGAGAGAGTCCCATCGAGTTTCGGTTTCTCTTTGTCGTGTTGTGTCGTATTATCCCCCCACGAGACCCTGTTATTGGTACTGACAAAGTTTCTTCTCGTTCTCTCATTGATTCGTTCTTCTCAAGACCTTTTTTCTCTCTCAATTTTAGCGCATCGTCTAGATTACTCTACTATTGCACATGTTCGCTGATTCACAATGTAGTTTGTAGTCAAAATCCAAATAAACTACATTATTCATTTAGATCAGAAAATATCAATGTCTTCGGTGTTTTGTCACCTGATCAATCATATTTTTCGCTTTACAATTAGAGCAGATGCAGCGATGAAATTTTTTGTGTTGATCTATGCTTTTTCGTCTTATAGATGAATACGGTCGCCAGTCGCTCTCGGCAGATCGAATTTGACTTAAAAAATGGACTACGCATGACCATGGTATAATTTGACGAAGTATCTTGCCCATCGCAAAACATTGTACAATATATTTAGGAATGTACTTCGTTTTATATTTGAACTCTCGTATTCCTTTCCCATAAGTGTACTCCCATCTTATCTCATCATTTTCTGATTTAATCCACATTGTCGTCATCATATGGGATTATCTACATTCCCATTCATTGCTAACTCACCACATCTTCGCTCGCGCTCCTCTTTCGATCACATTTTGCCATTGTCGAATACCTCGCGCTTTTCTTCTCAATACAACAGTGTTGAATGTTGGATCTTGCAGAAATGCGTTGTTCTCGTCATGTCAAGGACAGCTCTGATCGACGATCAATGAAAGATGCTGAAGCCAACCCATCTGCTGCGTCCTCAAAAACCTCGAGAAAACGTCGGCGCTCGCCGACATTCGAAATCGTAAATGGTATATGTTTTCTTTTCTATCACGGGTTGAAATGTTTATATCATTTATGATAACATTCAAAAGATGGCAAATAAGCGAAAAAGAAATCAATTATTGCAGGCAAGAAGGAGTGGTATATCGACAAGATCACCGCAGTTACAATGAAGAAAGAAAAGGGTAAGTGATTAGAAAATAATTTAGTTCGATAGGTTTTCTATTTTTCTTTCCTCTTGTAGCATATAAAGAAATGCATTGAAGGAGTGGCCAAGTGTTTTGTTGATGTCGATTGGAAGGCAGGAGACAGCACCGTCGAGCCCATCGCCAATATCCTCGTAATTTTTGTTTCAAAAAATTAAACGGAATCCAAAGATAGATGGGATTTCTTGTAACGGTTTTGATGTGAAGGTCATTCGCATTGCTCGCACTATTGTAAATGATTATAAAGCTCTGGGTATTTTCGGATAACTTCTAAGAAGAATTAGAAGGTAAGAAGAATAAGGTATGTCAAAGCGGAATCATTTTGACTGATATGGATATCAAAATGGAAAAAAAATTGAATCAAAAACATCTGAAAATCTTTAATATCGGGAATTAATTTCCCACGAGCAAACTCTTATTTCTTTCCAGAGAAATTCGGACTTGGATGACTTCTTTGAACGCGAGTACATGAAGAATCCGAATGTGAAGATCGACAAGAGAATAGTGCAGATAATGGCCAGGAGAGGAATCGATTTCGATGAGTGAGTGAGAACTACTTATTCTTATTGGTTGCAAAATGCCCACCGTATGTCAGCGGGCCCGCTATAAATCATGATTAGATATTACCTCCCTAATCTAGTATATCCTTTTCACATTGTATTTTTCTTCTGGCATCCTATGCATTGTATGTTGTATTTACTTCGCCTTTCATCTATATGTCTTGCAGTTACAAGTCGCTGCTAGAATGGATTCAAATTGTGAAGAAAGAGGAGGAGATGAAGAAGAACAAGAGGATCAAGAAAAAGGACGAGAAGAAGGAGATGGAAGGAACTGAGGAGGACAGAGATGATGGTGTGAAGGGGGACGAGGAGGAAGGGAGAAGAGGGGAGGATGAGAAAAGGAGAGATGACGAAGATGTCGACGTTGTACCAAAGGAAATGAATGGAGAGACTGAAGAAGGAGGAGAGGGTTTGGATGGCAGAAGATTTGATAAGAAGGATGATGATGAGGAGACTGGGGGAGGAGAAGGAGTGAATGGTGATAAAGAGCAGGGAGAAGAGGGCCTGGAGAGGAAAGAAGGAGAGAAGGAGAAGGAACAAGAGGACGCTGAGGAGGACAACACAAAGTTGGTTGATGCATATTCCGTCTTCATTTCACTTTTTGACGAGCATAATTATAAATAAAAGAAATTATATAGCGTGAACGAGAAATTAAATGGCGTATAAATAATTATATACCGCATGTATTGCAGTGTCGGACTCAATGGTCAAGTTGAGAAGGCTTCGAGCGATGGTAAGTAATGGACGTCAAACATTGTCTAAACTTTGTTTACAAAATGTTTAACTTGCAGATGCCTTCAACGAGTACCAGAAGAAGAGAAAAGCCGAGCTTGCAATTGTTCCGAAAATGAATGAAGAGGAGGGAAATGTTTTGTTGGAAGAGGAGAGGAAAGAGTGGGATAAAGACTACCAGGTTCGTATTTTGAGTCCCACTTGCCATTGTTGCCGTACATGTCAATATGATTCATTTGCCTTTGATGGAGTATTCTAAATGAAGATTTATTATTAATTCACATTACAGAATCTACTCCAATCGAATCGGTCTGATTTTCCTCCCAAGTGTTTGCAAGAGATAGAAACACTGAGACAGGGACAGCATTGGGGGTATAAAGTCGCCTCGAATGTGAGAGTATCCGACTTGCGACAACTCATCAGCTATGATATTATCAATGATATGGTTAGTTAATGCATTATCTCCTTAACAATAGTGGACTTATTTTTTCAGTTATTTGCGAAACTAATGAGTGATTACAGGTCATTGACGAGTACATGCATCGCATAATGGAAGACAGCAAGCGGAACGAGGGCGGGAATAAGGTAAGCAACTTTTGCTTTTCATTTTGTTGTAAACTGTAATAATTATTCACTCCAACTACAATTATTGAATAACATAAAAATAATTATTATTCCGTCAGACTAGAAATAAAAAAGAATAAAATAAGTCTTCGAGATCAATAATGGATATTCCTTTTAATTATTCTTCCTCCAGGTTTATGTTCTCAATCACCACACCTTCAATAATATGTCAGACGAGAACGGACTCAAACTCCTTCGAAAAGCGAACAAAGTATGTTGATTGCAACAGGCAAAATTTCTCCTCTTTGCAAAAAGGCTTCGGGGTGGTGTTCCTTGCGTGTAGAAAACCTAGCACCTTTACTTTTACCTTTTTATTTGTTCCAGCGCAATTTGTTCACCTTCAACACGATTTTCTTCCCGATTCATCGTGAAGGAGACCATTGGGCACTTATTGTTATCAAGACGGATGAGATGGTTGTCAAGTACTATGACACACTGGGATGGAATGCCGACCCCGTTTTCAGAAGGATAAGGAATTTCCTGAAGGTACGACATGGAAATCATGTATAGCATTGAAATTTGATTCTTGCAGTGTATGTTGTTGGATCGAATTATGTTTTAGCGGTTATTTGCATTCAGGATCATCATGACCACAAGTATTCGTCGCCTCTGCCCAAGACCTGGAAATTCGTTTCCGTAGAGACGATTCTTCAGCCGAATCAAGTCGACTGTGGACCTCTGATACTCGCAGTTGCAACGAACTTGTACAGGGAGATCGACGAATTCCCTATGTTGAGCAGTGTAGAAAATCGGATTCGCATCTGCTATAGACTCATGAATGCAGATATGAACATTTGCTAAGTTTAGGTATTGAAAAAAAGAATTTCTCAATTATATTGTTATCGAATTCTGGAAAAAATCGTTATGTAATTATACGATGCTCACTCTCCGTAAATCCGATGATCTTTCTTGTCTACCATGATCTTATCTTCTGTAAACTCTGTAATGTCTCTTTTGCAAAAGGAATACGATCTTGCGTCGCTCGTACATTGTGTTTTATAGCTGTTATTTGTATACTTCAATGTTAAAACAACTGTATTATTGGCCTGAGCAAACGTATTGTTTTAAATGAAAAAAGTGGAAGGAACAAATAATTGACAAAAATATTTCTAAATGAAAAACAATACGATCCAATTCACAGAGAGAGTTACAATGGGGCAGGTGGCGTATGGAGTAGCCCAATGCATTACTCTCTACAATACGGACATGAAAACTAATATTTATTGACTGAGCAAGAAAGATGATTATAAAACGGCCCAATGTGTTATTCCAAAATTTCGACAAGTATACATCCGCCTACGATCGTGTGTACATTATATAAAAAATTCGATAAAAGAAAATTGGGGAACAATTTATAATCAAAAGCAAATATGATATGATATTAAAAATGATAAATGAATTAAAAATGAAAAAAACAAATATGATATTAAAAAGGGGAAACTTGAATTTCGTGTCTTACGATATGGATCTTATTTCGCCACTACTTGCTATTGTTGGGGGAGAAACGTTGTGCGATTTAAAGCTCCGTCGATTGATGAATCATCGTGGAAAGGGGGGGGGGTGAATTCACGTTTCCCTTCTTCTTCTCTTCCCTTCCATCGATCACATTCTCTAGTTGCGTCAAGGATGGAAAGGAAAAGTAGTCGTCAGAAGTACAATTGGATCGATGCTCTCAAGCAACAGAAACTTCCTGCCAGTCGACCAAATCTTCATTTTCGTTCCTTCTTCCAAGTCGTTTTCTCAATCGGATTTATGTGCATTGCAATCGGGACAGCTCTTACTATATCAGCAAAATCAATCAAAGAGGAGATTAAAGACTATTCGAATTATCCTTTCAACCAAACTAATGAAATTCCAATAACAATCAAGGAGGATTTCAATGGAGAAGTGTTCATCTACTATCAACTGGAGAATTATCAGCAAAATTATCGACTGATGGTCAATTCTTACGACTTCGAGCACTTCTTCAACAGTAAATTCGAATTCAACTGCACTGGACAAACAAAGTGGACTCAGAGGATCTGGGTCATGGTCAACATCTGGTGTGATACATTCGAAAGAAAAAAAGGAATCGCCTGTAAATTGTTCAACATTACAACATTGTTTATTCCTCGGGAACAGGAAAAAGATACCGAACATGTGGTCCCCTGCGGAAGAATGGCGTATACAATGTTCAATGACACCATCAAGATACGTGATTCAACAGGCGAGATTGTTCCTTTTACAAATAAGAACATCACATGGCCATCGTACTTCACCAACAATCCGGAGAATTTCAAGTCAGTTGGATGTGATGCATTCCCGAACACAACCAAACCTGAGTCATGGCCGATTCATATCTGCAATATGAGTGATGGCATGCAAAACGAGGCTTTTCTTGTGTGGATGCGACCGGCGGCAAGATCGACATTCAGAAAAATTTGGATGAGATTGGAGCACAAAGGAGCGTACAATAAATCATTACCAAGCGGAGACTACACAATCATAGTGGAGAACAACTACCCAACGAAGAGAGTCCACATATACAATGAAATACTCCCTCCGTTCACTTTCAAAAAGAGTATTGTTATAACGACAGTCAATTGGGCCGGAGGCAGCAACAATTTTCTCGGCGTCGCCTATACGGTTGTTGGAGTTATCATTATCCTTACTGGTATCGGAATGGCTTTCATCCACTGCCGATTCGGCAACCAATTAGATGAAGACGAATACACTGGATGGAGAAAATACGAATAATGTAATCATTTTCTATTTGAGATAAACATAAATAAAACGAATAGCAGTGTGAGTATTGCCAAACACCGGTTTCTTGCACATTCCGCAGATCTCATTTTCTTGTCACTAATATGTTCCCTGAACTAATATGTTCCCTCTTTGAAGATTTTCGGAGTGTCCAAATATTGCGTTCTAATCAGCAGACTTTTTTCGCGTGTATTTCAGGAAGTAAATCAAACACTCGCCTTTAATGTATTCATTTTTTTCTCCTTCGATTGAACTTTAATTCTCACTTTTGTTAATTTTTTTTCTAATTTCACCCTCGTTCATCTGCGTCTTCCAAGTAATTTTTGTCATTGCCAATGAATTCTCCACAGTGTATATTAATACTGCAGACAGAACGCACACTTCGATTCATTTGTAGTATAACATCTTCGACTTCAATAGTGTTTTCGTGCCCATCCATAGGATCGACATTCAAACTGCTTCTAAGAAGGACGCAAGTCGTCATAAACCGTCATTTCTCCTCCGTTCGATATTAAAATATTCTCCTCTGGATTGCCGATAACATCTTCACGAACGTCATTCCTCCTTGTTTGTCGCCGTGTAATTCTCACTTCCCTCATATTGCTTCATGTGCAATCTTTGCCTGTATGTATAGTTACAATATTTTTTTTGTTTAGCGGGCAGTGAGTCGACGGCAGAAATAAGAGTAGATCATTTGTTCTTGTACTAATATTTCATTAAATTCAGTAGAAGGTGTAGCGTAAAGGCGATGTCTTTTTATTTGATCTTGTCAATGTTCAGTTCTGATGTGACAAACTTGCAAGATGAGCTTCAACAGAAGTAGGGACCTGCCCTGCCTTCAAAGTTGGACTTTCGAGTCGATTCGGCAGAAGAATCAAGTGGATTGTGGACCTCTCATGTTGTCAATTCCAACAAATATCCAACAAATATCGGAATTGAGGAATTTTCAATAGAGAAGAAAGTCGTAACTTGTAATACAGTGTGAGATGAACGCGTACTTATTCGACAAATACTATTTCGACATAATCGGTTGTTCAAGTTTCATTTCGTTGTACCTACTCTACACCGTTTAATCGATAACTTTAATTAGCTCAGTCATTTCCGCTTGTTGAAGTGTTTCACATATAAATCGTTCACAGTCCTGATACTAATACAATAATACAATATTTATCAGTATCGCTTTAGGAGCGCTGATCATGATGGAAGAAAGAGGATATTATGTGAGGCTGAAGGTAGTCCTGACGAACGGATGACGTTTCTTTCTTGCACTTGAGTCCACCAAGCTCGAATTATCAATTAAATTGAGAATTCATGAAACTGGATTCTGAGTAGCCAACACCAATTGATTGATTGATTGATTGATTGATTGATAAGTTTCAGACGTGGTCGCTGGTCTTCACTTTCCATAAGAGGGAATTGGCGAGGCACAGCTCGCGACGACTCTGGAATGACTCGGGAATGATGCTAATAAATCAGTCCTGTATTTAACCTTCAGATCACAATACATGTTCACTGTCTACACTATTTATTGAATAAATATGGGCTTCTTATTTCAAAATTTGTCAATTCTAATCTAAAAAATAACATTTGTTGCATTACACGATTAATCATGCCAGGCAATAGTGTTGGCATGGGATGGGCCGAAATTTTTCATTTGTTGAATTACACGACTAATCATGCCAGGAAATAGTGTTGGGATGGGATGGGCCGAGATTCTTCTTTTGTTGCATTACACGATTAACAATGCCAGGAAATAGTGTTGGGATGGGATGGGCCGAGATTCTTCATTTGTTGCATTACACGATTAACCATGCCAGGAAATAGTGTTCGGATGAGATGGGCCGAGATTCTTCATTTGTTGTATTACACGATTAATCATGCCAGGAAATAGTGTTGGGATGGGATGGGCCGAGATTCTTCATTTGTTGCATTACACGATTAACCATGCCTGGAAATAGTGTTCGGATGGGATGGGCCGAGATTCTTCATTTGTTGCATTACACGATTAACCATGCCAGGAAATAGTGTTCGGATGGGATGGGCCGAGATTCTTCATTTGTTGTATTACACGCTTAACCATGCCAAGAAATAGTGTTCGGATGGGATGGACCGAGATTCTTCATTTGTTGCATTAAACGATTTGTTGCCTTATGAGAATATATAAATAATATGTGGTGTATCAAATAATTAGTTGTTTTGTCGATGTTTCTTCTAAATATTCTGAAACGAAGCAAATAATTTAAGCGCATCAGAACATTTTTCAAATCGATTCTTTGCTTACCCAAAAAGAACCTGAATCAGAGGAATGATCATGACGAATCTTACCTATTTTGAAACATGACACATATTTTCGGTTCCGTATTTCTGTGGTTTCCGTTGTAAGGATTGCTCATTTTTTTATATTTCCAATAACTACTTTTTTTAAATTTCGATTTCCAATAACTACTTTTTTAAATTTCTTTTCAATTTTTACTCATAAAAATATATTTATCCATAACATTATTAAATCGATTCTGCGCGATCAATTATTCAAGAGAAAATAAAGTTGAGGTGATGCCCTCCCCAATTTATCTCAATAGATGAGGGTTATATTTTTCTACAGAGATTTTGCGAAGAACATATCGCCATTGCATTCTCACCACTTTAGATATTTTAACGGTTAAATCGTATTCCATACCAGCAAGCATCGCATATCTTGAAGCGAGTAAATCCTTTCGAGCAATATTGCATTGCTCCCTTCCTGTTTTACGAAAATGGGTTTGCCCTGAATTCTTTCTCTCTTTGTGATTCAGACAAAGTGATTCATTCTAAACATTCGCTGCTTCCCTTCCCCTTTCCCTCTCTTGCTTCTCGTGTAATTCATCTTTCATTGATTACTTCAGGCGACCATGGGATCAGCGGCCCAATTCCGCTTACTCCTTTGGAAAAGTCTGAAGAATGCATTCAGAACTCCAATCTGGACCATCTTTGAGGTACCTACTATCGTTGACTATATTTTAATACACTTATATTTTAGATTGTTCTCCCACTGATTTCATTCGCCCTACTCCTTTATGTGGTGCTTTCAAGAAATGACTCAAGGAGCGGAGTTACCAAACAGCATAATGCACGCCCTTTTCCGTTTCCTAGCAACAATGGGAAGATACTATACAGGTTTAGTCGGCTTTATTAGTTAAAATGTTTCCAAAAATATTGTGTGCAGCTGCGAAGAAGCGACGTGTTCTGAAACAGAAGAATCTTTTTCAAGATGGTGTTCAAATAAAGCATGTTTCCTCGTGCGTCATCCCACTGACTCCAGGTGAGCAAGAACATATTCAATTCTAATATATAAACTGATTGCAGCGACCCTGAGCCTGTGTCGCATTTTTACAAATTCGCCAAGGAGGAAATGAATGTGACAATCTACGATCAATGGGGCCGATCACTCATGAATGGCCCAACGGTTATTGCAGTTCCTGCAAATACTACCTATGACCATAATTACAGGCATCTTCCGATGAGTTCGAACCTATTATCTTCCGGGAACCGAATCAACTCGGAAAACTCGTTTCAACATTCGCAGCCGCTGCATCAGTTGGGCTCATTTTTCGAGCGAATTACTCATTTTATTCCAGAGTTTAAACACTCCAATGTACTATCATCCATTGACAAGTCAGCGAGCAGAACCAGTTATTCCGAAAGTTCTGGTTTGTAAATGCGCCTTACTTTTCATGTAACGATTTTCAGAGTCTTCCGTGGATGTTTCTGATCGTATTTCTGTCCCTCGTTCCCATGCTATCAGCCATCAATGTCACACGAGAGATTTCTGCAGGAAGAGACAGTAATATGAAAGTATTCGAGAAATTTATGAACTTGGATCAATACTTGTCGAATGAAATAGGAGTTCCTTCTCGTGATGAGCAGAGCTGTTTACTACTCCCACCATTTGTGTTTTGCACTTCTCAAATCACTTCCGGCCACTGTTGCAATATCCATTCTTGTCATAATTGATCAGGTACTAACAATAATTCTAATAATTGTAGTCGAATTAATAATTACAGCCAAGCATCGGATTTCATTTCTTGGTTGTTTATATTCTTTTCGTCGGAGCTCAAATCTCCATTGCCGCTCTGATATCTGCTGTGATAAAAAAAAACCAAATATCGCAACACTAGGTCCGAGATTTTTTCTCTTTTTTCATCAGGACAAAATAAGTTTCATACAAAGTAATACTTATTGATGCGTCTTCCAGCTGCCTTTTGTGTGATTCCCGGCGTTTCGATTCTCAGCATCAATCTTCCAATTCTTCGCTCGGTTGCTTTCGCCGCCTCTTTTTTATCCAAATATAATGTCTATTCAGAGTTCATGGGCTTATTTTGCCTGTTTCAATCCCGGCCACGCAATGCAATTCGCATTTGATGCTCTCATTGAGGCATGCTATCGAGGTGCGCGTGGCAAAATAATGAAAGATCGAATATCAACGGACAACTGATTGTAGAGAACACCGTGAATTGGATAAGCGAACTGAGATACGTCGTAACCTACGCATATATTTTGTTTATATTAGTTGTGGACATCGGTAAGTATACTGGATTATCACATATGTAGTCCAACGTTCTGCTTCTTTCAGTTCTTTTTCTGGTAATCGCTATTTCGATCGACTATTTTGAGAGCAAAACAGAGAATATTTGGTCAATGATATGGAAATCGAAAAATGTGAGCATGCATATTGAGTATAAAACACGGGATTCATATGTTTTAGAATGAAAAGGCCGAAGAAGAGAATGAAGAAGAATCACTGAATATCCATGAGAACGACCCAACTCTTGCTAACACTCCCGTCGATATCGAGGTGAGTGTCGTGAACTGATTTTTGTAGAATATCTTCAATAATTCTCAGCTGACCAACGTCCACAAGACATGGCCATCTGGAGAACAAGCAGTTCGTGGAATCGATCTCAAACTCTATCGAGGACAGGTACGATCTAATTATGAAACTAGATTTCTTACGTCTTCCATTTTTTCATCTATATGTTGATTTCATACATAAATGAGTAATGTTTAGGTGACGGTGTTGCTTGGTCACAATGGAGCGGGAAAGAGTACGACATTCGCAATGATTACGGGAATTGTCGTTCCTAGCGAGGGAACTATTCTTATCGGAGAGGAGGATGAGAATTCGGAGTGCTCGAAGCCTGGCTCCGTTGGATTTTGCCCGCAGTACAATCCCATCTTTCCCAATCTTACAGTAATTAGGTAATTAATTACATTAATCAGTTGGAATGAACTCAGGTGAACGAGCATCTCGACTTCTTCGCCAATTGAAGGGAGTCACAAATTGGAGCGAAGAAGGAGACAGACTACTGGAAGTGCTCAAGTTGATGGACAAGAAACACACCGTCAGACGATAAAGAATACTAGAAGGAACAACATTTTTCAGCGATCGAACAACCTCTCGGGAGGCATGAAGAGGAAACTATGCATTGCAATTGCTTTGATCGGTATGTTTTGAATATGTAACATGAAAAGATAGCTAAGTCTAAGATAACCTTATTTTTTTCATTCAGGGAACAGTCGAGTGGTTCTGCTTGATGAGCCAACTGCTGGAGTGGACACAGGAGCAAGAAGAGACATCGAACGACTACTGATCAACCAGAAAAGAGAGCGGTATTTCAGTTTACGATTCTACGTAACACTTTTAATACTTCTTTCTAGAACTTTTCTGCTCACTACTCACTACATCGACGAAGCACAAAAACTAGAAGACCGGATTCTTATTATGTCTTCCGGAAAAATTGTCTGCTCTGGTTCTTCGCACTTTCTAAACAGGGAGTGAGTCAGCGACAGGATTCGATGACGCACGATAGCATTTCTCAGATTCTGCGCTGGTTACATTCTCGCGTTTGATGCAGCTGATTCAAGTCGCCTCAATGAAATCTCTGAGAAGACGCTTTCAGTAGTGAAGGTAAATCGCACACGAGATCTTACTATGACAATACCATATTCAGACTCATGTGAGTAATGCGAGAAAAGAACGTGAACACGGGCAGCAATTCGAAATCTGGCTGGATAAGGATGAGTACAAATGGTAGTCACAAATATCTGCATTTCGAATACAGAATTCTTATGTTTCAGATTCCCCGATCTCTTCCGAACACTCGAAGAAAGGAAAGATGATATGGGAATCGATAGTTTCGGTCTATCTGTGAACACACTCGAACAAGTATTTCTCAGGTGTGCAAAACTCTATTTAAACAACTAAAAAGAGTCTTATCAACATAATTTACAGAGTGGGAGAATTAACTGGAGCGAAGAATAGATCGGAGATAGTGCAAGAAAAATTGACGGCACTACTGGAAGAGAATGGTGACGTCATCTAAGGCTATATTTATTGATTGGACAATTCAGAGAATAGATTGGTGGGACTGGCTGGATATGGCAAGCAATTTCTCTACCTGCAGTACAAACGGATATGTTATGAGCTAGTGAGCAATCACAGTAAATTAGAATGGGCACAGATTATCGCAGATTCACTATAAATCGTTTCTCCTCATCTTCCTACCGTTGATCGGACTAATATATCTGGCTGCTAAGTTACCGGAAATGATGGATGGAATGAGAAGGAGAGGTGCGATTTAATGTGATAAAAATGTCCAAAGTAGTTTTGAAGGCTACGAGAGAGAGTCGAACGATGTGTTGAGCTTTCCACAATGTGCACGAATCGGCATCGAGAAATCTTCGGGGCTTGTGGATAAGTTCAGATCTGCTCTGCCTCCAAACTCTGACTGCATTGTGGTCAGTCCGTTTACTTTTCTTTTCACCCATGACTACAAAATATCAGCTGGAAGAGATCGATAATGTGAAGAAGTGGTTCGAGGATACAGAATTACTTTATCGCCCGCCTATTCTCGCTGCAGTTTCACGGGACATCGAACTCGGAGAATTAGTCCTTCACCAAGCGCCCGTAAATATTGGATAAGCCATAGAAAATTGAGAAAGAATTCATTGCAGAGCCGACATCTTTCCTTTCCGGCGCTTGCAGCAACATTCATAAGAGCATTGTCTTCGGAACCATTCAAAGTGAGTAAAAGTAGCTGAACGAGATATCAAGCGACTTTCAGTTGAGCATTCATCACGTAAACGCAAGGATGACAAGTGAAAATGAATCTTCGCAGTCTGCAGACTCAGACGATTCACAGAACACGCATGATGTATTTTTATTTACAGAAACTATCTTCTATGCATTAATTTGATATCAGATGAACCTCGATTCAATGGTTATTGCCGTGTTCCTTTTAACTCTTCCTATTTTGATACATCGATTCATCGGATTCTACGTTGTTGAGAGATCCATCAAGTTCGGCCATCAGGTGATGTTACGGAAAGAGTGTTTCTCGTACCAAAAAGCCAGAAAAAATATGAAAAAACATAAATACTTTTTTTTAATATATAAAATTAACGAAATATATTATCTTATCAGCAATTTCTTAATGGTCTCTCCAAAATCTGGTTCTGGATTGCTTCTTTCATTTCCGACTATTTGACGTTCACATTTTGTTACATTATAATCATATTATCCTGCGTCTATTACGGAGTCTTGAATGGTCGACTAATGCAGTGAGAATTCATCCCGTTATTGCATACTCCTTCGACTTTCCAGAATTACCCCAGTTTACTTTCTTGCATCTTTCGTCTCAATTTTTAAAATTTATTGTGCCCAAAGACTTTTCACTTCGAAAGTAAAGGCCATCAACTTCGCCTTCATGATATTGGTGAGCAAAGATGTACAATTGTATGAATTACTTGTTTTTTTCAGGTCATTGAATACTTCGCTTTTACCGTTGTAGGAATTTACAGGATGAAGGAGAAGAATTTACAGGATGAGGGGTATTCTCTCTCTGATCTGGTTTGACTGATTTTAGAGCCCTCTTGAAGCATTCCTTCAGGACTATCCTCTTCTCCTAGATCCCCTTGTAGCACCGCTTTTGTGGTTGATGGGACTCATGGACAATATTAATATAATGGACGGTATGTTTTTTTCTTTGAAAGTTTATAATACATATTTGATACGCGTTTCCAAATTTCAGCCTCAACTCTGTACGTGATATTATTAATTCAAATCATCGTATTCTTCAGCATTTTCGTCTTGCTGGAGTGCAGAATTGTCACAGGCGCATTTGTGAAATTCACAAATTCAATCCTACCTAAGGTTAAAAATAAAAATAACTGGACCACTTGAAATGACTGTTTCAGGAACCAAATACGGCTACTACTTCCGATATTCCCGTGATCACCAATGGAGGAGAGAATTTGGTCCTCGAGGCAAGTCCATCTCACGATATCTCATTAACGTGCACATTTCAGGTTGACAATTTGATTAAAAGATATGGATTCAATAATTTCGCCGTGAACGGCATTTCTTTCGGTGTTTTGCCTCACGAGTGTTTCGGACTTCTTGGAGTGAACGGAGCTGGTTGCATTCGTTCATCTAAAGTTTCCAGTGCATAATTAATTATTTCAGGCAAGACAACAACATTCGAAGTGCTCACAGGAAGTACTTCTGCTACCTCTGGATCAGCCACTGTGGCTGGAGTCGATTGTGCCACACCAGCCGTGAGTTACACGATGATCAGAGAGAAATCGTACTCAGTCACTCAATTAGTATATAACTAGGATTTCTCCCAGTGCAAACAAACATTTCACAATCTTATCGAACGCATTTCAGAGAATTGGATACTGTCCACAATTCGATGCTCTAATGGAGGAACTGAGTGGCAAACAAAATCTGGTGATTCTCGCTGGTGGGATTGTGATACAATGGCAGATTTACCTTATTTTGATTTAGCTCTTCATGGCTACGCAAATCCGTCTAAAGTTGCTGATATCGTAATCGAATGCGTCGGAATGACTGCCCATGCTAACAAGAAGAGCAAGAATTACAGGTAAGTGAGGGATAACATTAGTAGGAATTGGATAGACAAATTGTCGCGGTGTTGATACTAAAGGAGAATCGATTCAGTGCAGGTCAGCGTCGTAAAATCTCCGTGGCAGCGGCCCTCCTCGCTCAGAATTCTCTCATTATTCTCGATGAACCTACGGCTGGCATCGATCCTATGGTATCTCTCCTCTTGATTTCTTCATAGAACTCCCTTTTTCTTGATTTTTTTATACTTGCGCTGGTGTTTTCGTCAAAATGTTCTCAGACTCGTCGCGATATCTGGACTGTTATTTGTGGACTCCGAGACTCAACGAACACTGCAATTGTGCTCACCTCGCACTCCATGTATATTCATATTGCATGACAATAAAACGGGCGATTTCTTCAGGGACGAAGTGGAAGCACTCTGTTCACGAGTCGCTATAATGAAGTCGGGTTTGATCGCTGCTCAGGGAAGTGCGCAGTCGCTTAAAGGGACCTGGCACTGCAAAATAAGTTATTTTTAATTTAAAGAAAATTATTTTCTGATTAGAATGCAAAAAATCGCATATTTTTACGATTTTTTTGAAAGAAGTTATGATTTTTCAAAGTTCGGAATTTGCCTTGATGTACCGGGCGCTACGGTGTTTAGCGCGCTAAACACAGTAATGCCCGGTACGCGAGTACCTTTAAAAAATCATAACTCCTTTCAAAAAAATCGTAAAAATATGCGATTTTTTACATTCCAATTGGAAAACAATTTTCTTTTAAATAAAAATAACTTATTTTGCAGTGCCAGGTCCCTTTAAATCGGAGTGAGTATGAAGATTAATCTTGTTCGTATTTTTATTGAGGCGACATTGTAGCAAAACATAATAGTAGCACAAGAACATACAATACAAGTAATAAAAAATACACTTCACTGAAAAAGTGACCAACAAATTGCTTCGATCTCACACTAACAAGAGTGATTCAGATACGGTAACTATTTCAAGCTGTCTCTTGTTGTCCCGAATGGCAATGAAGACTCTGTGATATCCAAAGTGAAAGAACACTTCAACAACGCTATTCGACTCAATGGAAATGGAAGCACTCACATATTCGAGGTACTCAAAGATATCGATTCAATCTGAAGATCTTTTTAGATTCCGCGTGAGTCGGGAATGAAATGGTCCAAACTTTTCTCGTCTGCTATCAAAATCGCGAAGATTCTGGAAGCTGAAGACTTTTTCCTCTCTCAGGTATGTTTCTCAATTTATGATTCAAATTAATTCCAATTCCAGGCGAGTCTGGAAGATGCATTCATCGCCATTGCTTCTGACAAGCAAGAAGAATACCGATGAACAATTTACCACCTTACTTTATACATTATTTGCTTACTATATTTGAGTATGAAGTATTATCGTACCTTATTATTCTTGATTATTGGTATTTTTGTTCTGCATTTAGAGAGTGCACTAGAAGCTATACAATGAGTAATTCGAGAATTGTTTAACGATGATTTGCAGAAATGCACCAAACCAAACTCGGGATATCTAAGTAGGAGAATTTCTACGGCTGTCGCACCGTCACTAGCATGAAAAGAAAGACAAAAATCAAAAATAAGCTCAAATAAGAACTCAAACAAGAAAAGATGCGTTCAAACGACTCCTGAACCGCGTCCAATTACAAAATTGCTTCAATCGCCTGCGCGTTTCCTTCTGTGGCAGTGCGAGATATAGCTAGGCAACTAACAACTAGGCAGCTGTGAAAATTAGGCATAACACAATATGAATAAGCAATAAAAATAATATGCGCGAGCTACAAAAAACTTTAGAGAAAAATGTCATTTCTCCCGTTCTCATCATACTGACAAATCTGGTTCCGGCAAGTGGTTGCTGGTTCTACCGTATCCCCTTCCCTAATTCCCTACCAGCTAATGATCATCCGGTTTTGAAACCGGCTCTGAAAATAAACATCAGTTGTGGCATATTTTGGCTAATTATTGAAATGATTATTCTTTAAAATGCTCTTTGCACTATTGCAATCCCTATCATGATGATGAATATTTATTTTAAACGGTATCCTCATAATTGGTTTTCTCCGGATCAGAAAAATTCACGGCTCTGATACTGGCTCTACCGTAATCTGTGTTAAGACTAATTTCAAGCTCACTTTCAATTTATCGGACGGTTCCGGCTCTACTACTATGCGGCTCAGAATTCTGGTTTCATTGTATCTTCTTCATTATTGTGTATTAAATTCATGCGGCTATTGATCCATTTCTAGTGCAAGAAGTTATAAACAGTCCTTCTCTAAAATTGTGAGAAATATTTGTACAAGTTCACTACATGGTTAAATGCGCGCAACATCTCTAATACCGAATGTAATACGATACACAAAAGTGTTAATTTTAATGAAGGAATATGCCTTCAATGCTGATTGTCTATTTTTCCTCCATTGTAGGATTAGAAGAAAGAACACATTTCTTCCCAATCATACTCATATTGAGTGAATTTATGTACTATAGTGGACTCAAATATCAAAATTCAGTCTTTATTAAGCGCTCAAGCATTGATAACAAATCTGGGTCCACCAATAAATCGATATTTACAGCATTACTCGCATAAATGGAAAAATCTAGGAATGAAACAGAAATACATAATTACACAAGAGCATGACACCCAAATCATATCTTCCTGGGGCTCAGGAAGTATCATCGATTGAATATCAATCAAGTGACGGCTACACTAAGGAGTTATCTCTCTGCAGCAAGAATTCTCAATTGGCGAAGTGTCGACTCGAGGAATTTCTTTCGATCGCTTCCCTTCATCGACAGAAATCCACTTGCTTTCTTCTCCCATTCCACTTTCCTGAGAATTATTACGTTTTGATCTACATTCAAAGATGTACATTATATTACCACGACCTCGATCCCATACGTTATCTTTTAAGAGATGTAGGCTCACAAAGACTGAAAACTGACTTCTCCAGAATTATAATGGCGTCATTGATCTTCACTCGATCGTACGTCTTCTTCTCATTTCGGTATTCGGGATAGAAAGTCGTCCAGTCATCGGTGATTACCAAATCGAGTAGTTGTCTGGAAGTAAATCATTAGTTATTCAGCACATTGTGCCAAGACGAAACAATAGAAATATACGGATGATAAACCGTTTACGGTATTACAATATTTGTCTCGGTTTCCGGACTACAAGTAATGAAAAAAATGAAAACATCAGAATAGAATATCAAACCTGAGGGTAGCGAAAGTGACGGGGAGAGTTTGATTGTCGAGTCCGGGCACTGGACACTGTGCAGTGAACATCTCGCATTGCATGACATCGAGAGAGAATTGATCGAGAGCTCCTCGAGAAACAATTCGAAAGTCAGGCGAAGTGAGAACGGCAAGCAGCGAATCCGCAACGTACTTGCAGATCTGAACATGATTTATGCGAATATTGATTTATTTACCGGAATATTATATCGATTGATTATCGGGACCGAAATAATATATTGATTGATTTTTAGGACTGGAATAGCAGGATTCCAGAAGGACTCGACTCACAGGGAAATAAGTCTAGGACTTCCATAGTCTAATGCGAGTAGACTTTCAAAAGTCTAATATTTAGACTTCGGAATCTACGAATTAGACTTTAAAGTCTAAGAAATAGATCAGTTAACGGTTGGTGGTGTATGCGATTCCGCGATTTCCCAAAAGTCGTCGCAATGTATGCGGCTCGCTCCGTTTCAAATTTTTAATTTTTTGTTGTTATTGATTGATTTCGAAGGTTAGTGGTGTCGTTTATGTTTTATCCTCCGTGTATTCGACCAACTGGGTCTGTTTCACGCTGTGAACGACCCTGCGGTCTTGATTGACCAGGGCAAAGGCCGTGTTCCCTTTACGAACGCGCGTTCTGCATCTCTCCTCGTTTTTCATCTTAACCTGGCAACTTCTAGGATTATTTGAGCTGTTTCAGTGTACTGGAGTCCTGCTCAACGCAGGCAGAACGCGTCTCCCATCCACTCTGCTATTTATGCATCAGATGAGCCATTTATCTGTTTTTTTTAAATTTTATTATCAAATATGACTCGGTTTTCGCGAGAAAATGCAAATGGTTCAACCAGTTCAACAATCGAAACCGCATAAAACGTTGGCCTGGAAATTAAATTGACGCTGAAAGGGCTGGTGCCATCCATTTCGTAATCGGAGGGCTCAAATGGCGTCACGGCTTTATTCAAACGAAACGTAATTGTGTTTTTGGACTAAAATCTAGTTTTAAAACGATATTTCGTGACTCTCTTCGGCGCCCAAATGTCTCCGATTGCGAAATCAATGCACCCACGTGTTCAGCATCAAAATTATTTCTAGAACAACGTGTCAAGTGATTCCGATTGTTTTTCAAGATACCAATCGAACGTTGTAGAACCTGACGTAAAGAGCATCATATATATTCCTTTGAAACAGTAAATGGCTTGTGAGGAATGTTTGTAGGTGAGTACGCTCAGCGGTTATTCGGAATGTAATAAAGAGAAGAAACTACGCTTCGTCGGTAACAGTAAGTTTTACTCTCTTGTTCCACCAAATGCGTTCTTTGCAGGGTTGTGTTATATATTTGCGTATTATATTATGAAGCCGATATATTATTGGTCAGAGGTGAGCGAAGTCGCTTTCTACTATTCATTTGAGTGTTGTGGGTGATAAACCCATCAAGTTGGAAAAATTTAAACGAGTGTCCAGTAAAACCAGAATTTACCCCTATAAAAATCGGTCAACCTCCGGGTTCGCCTGGTGGTCATTGGTTGACGATAGCCTACCGTAACCACTCTTTACGGAAACCACCATAACTTTAGCGTGTGATGAGCAATGATCCAAATAAGTATCTGGCTGGAAAGAAAATGACCCCTGCATCTTTTTTCAAGTACTTCAGGCTGATTTATGACCTGAAGGATTTACCGTGATAAATTCCGGTTTCACCGGCCAGTCGTTAAAATTCTTCCAGCTTGACATAATATTTTTCCATACATCGTATCAGATCGTTTGTAATGGTTCTAAATTTAAAAAAAAATTAACCATTTTCGTACAATCCGCTTTGTTGTCCTATAGAAAACTTTTCGACGCGTCCAGGCGCAATTTGTGACTCGAATAGAAAAAATTGAGACAAACTATTTGTGATCGATGAATTCAGGTCCAAGAGATAGTGTGATCGTCAAACTCTAACAAACTTTTTCTTACGAAAATACAGTATTTAACATTAATTATTTAAAATCCTATTGACATCACTTTATTACCAACCACATGAATCCAAAGAATTTGTATCAAATTTCTTTCTATTCGAGTTATAAATTGCGTGCGCCCGCTTGGGATCGGCTGCGCAGAAAAGTTTTCACTAGGGAACCAGTCTGGACAGTAGTATATTTGAAAAAGAGACGTTGAAACTCAAATTTTGTATGCGATTTCCATAGTTTGCCATCTAAAAGCGCTTCAAACCGGCAATTTAAATTGAAGTAGAGGTTTAATTCTTTATTTGCAGGTCTATTCGATAATTTATGATACCTGTCGTCAAAAAAAGCTCGATTTATCAAGACTTATATTGTTTTATCGATTGATTTGTGATATTTTTGTGTGATAAGCCTGTGTTTTAATGAAAAAGTGTGATCTTCTTACTACACGCACAATCCATTCAGAATTGATAACGTTACGGTATGTATTGATTTGGGGTAGCTAGAAGGGCGGGAGCCCTATTCGAGCCCGACAAAAAACAAATTAGACTTCGAAAGTCTAGCGATTAGACTTTCAAGTCTAAGAGTTAGACTTCGAAGTCTGAGCTGGACAGCGACGACTTTGAAAGTCTAGAGATAAGTTTAATTTCGTAGACTTATTTCCCTGTGAGGAAATACGAACTAACCTGAATGCACACGTGCTTAGCAAGGACATTGGGAAGATTGGTGAAGGAGATGAAAGTTGTCTGGAGGAAACTGATAAGATCCATGATGTATCCAGAGGCATGACCGGCAGAAGAGGGAAGTTCCCAGTCGTAGGCAGCTGAGAACGAGAGGTAATAACATGAATAAAAAAGGTAATTATGAAAACGAATGATCCGCTTGTCTGCCTTATGATGCCTGTGTGTGAAAGATGGGATACTATTTACAACAAAATAGCCGGATTTATGTTAATTACACTCACATATATCAAGGAAGAGATCGACTTTCTTCCTCAGTGACTCTTCAATTTGCTGTTCTGCCTCAGTCCGCGCATCTCTGAACACTTTATCAGACAGAGCGACGAGATGGCCAGTGGCGTGGGCCGGCGCCTCGCCTGAATATACTTATTTTATTTGGAAGTCTTTGATACGGCTTCGAATAAAACACGTGCACATTTGTCGTTACAGCAGCATGATATGAATTTCAAGTTCGTCAAAGAGGCCATGGGCTCCCACAGTTTCTTCTGCCGTACCTCCATTGACGATTCGTGTGATGAAGGGACCGAGGGACTCGCACGACTTCTCCATGTAGCCCATGTTGACTGTCATCTGCACGAGCTGCAATTCAACTATATTTTTTTTATTTTGGTCAAAAGCGAAGCCTGTACACACCAGGGACTGACACAGAATCCAACAAAATAATTATAGGCCGAAAATTCTATAATCACAATAGGCAAACCTGGATAAGTGTCCGATTCTCGTGAATGTACTGCTTGAGATGCTCCGACCATCGAACGAGCAGAAGATTAGCGAACCTACAATTTCATAAAGAGGAAACACACGTTTTCAAAACTACGCATTACAGTCTAAGCTACATGACCTATCTGCTATTGATCCGCTACTTTTGTATTATATGTCACGTCGATCTAAAATAAAAAATTTTGTTTGTCTTACTTTCTCATGGAATCTTCGATGTCGGAGTGGCTCATCTGGAGATTCTCCATGAATTTGAGACAGTTGACGAGGTAGTTCTTCACTTGAGTGTACACTGCCATCACGAAACGAGAGAACGGAAACTTGCGAGGGAATTCTTCCTCAAATGGACAAAGATTTATACTTCGCAATTTATAATCCGATGTTTCATTTTATATTCTTCTTCAACAGAAGTCAATGTTTAAATGATATTATATAAATTGAAGAAAGAGTAGTTAGACAATAAGGACTAAAATATATTTCAGAAAATATTGGATTATTTCTACATTTTTTTCCAAAATCAGTGCGAACCTTCTCGATGGATCTTTTGTAGAAGGGGAATTGTCTGACGATTGCTCTGAATTCCTCTTCGTTATCGACTGAGATTGGAGTGTAATTGTCACTCTCGAGATCTCTCACAAATTGAGCCTCGTACTCTCGCATGAGCAACTCTGTGTATTGATCACTGAAATGAGTAGAAAAATTTAACAAAAGAGAATGATACTGTCGATTCGTTTTCAACAAAACTTGAAAGATGATTTGGAATTAAATGTTCTACCTAGATGGCGAATCGATAATCGACCTCACGAATGAATGACGAAAGTGACATCAAATGTGCAGTCATTTTGCTGATTGATTTCGTATTTCTCATTTTTCACAAGTATGATAAAACATACGTGAATTGCTTGAGTAGCTGGTAGAGTCGGGTGATATCGTATCCGTAACTCTTCATTGTGAGTGAGAAGAGAAGGACGACTTTCTTCATCCGAATCATCATCTCGACGTCGGAGAAAACACCCTGTATAATTTTCTTTCCATGGTCTGTACATTTGATACAACCACCCGACACTACTACAAAACCTGAGCCCAGTCGTAGATAAATGAATAATGACTCAACTTGTTTCTGAGTAAACTCTACTCATTATCAAGTAGGGTTAAAGAATAGTTGTCTGTCTTGTAATGATAATGTTCAGTAATAACTGACAAAGTGTGAGTTGAGTACGTCGAATACAGCAGTGGAAGCGTTCTTCCACAGATTCTCCGTGTGTTGGGAGGTGACGAGAGCGGGTTCAGTCAGATGAATGTGATCTTCGACGACAAAGAAACCAACGATCTCATTGAGCCAATCGACGTAGTGCTTCAGAGTCGTCATCTACGAAGCTTTCAATAAATGTTTATTCTATCGAAGCTAAACATTTTCACTGCCCATAATAGAAGGTCAAGGTTAAAAGAGACCAAAGACTAGCGCCCATAAAGTGCAAAACTGTTGCATTTGTGCTTCCATCGATTCAGGTCCTCTCTGTTTCAAAATTGAGCAATAGAAGACCCAAATCCGCTTCAACCATCTCAATTTACCCATCCTCAACCTAACATGAGTTCCGCTCACCTTGGAAGGGGCCTGGCAGACCATCTCACACTGTTGTTCCCTCTGTGTTCTGTAGTACACCTCAAATGTCTCCTTCTTATTCAGCACGTTGAAAATCTGGGAGCAGCGATGAATTGGAGTGAAATCAATCATGTCCTGTGCAGATATTTGCTCCGAATCCTGAAATGAGGGGTGTTTTACATAGAATCCGAAAAAATTGCAGTTTCTCCAACATTACGTAATCACTGTTACTAATGTACGTTGCTAGAATTTCATTCTGATATTTCATTGTGTACCCCGTATTTTTGTTATTCACCTGCGAATAGTATCGCAGAAGAAGATAAATAGCAAAATAAAAAAAACAGATAAAAAGAAAGGAACTTACATCTAAGTCGGATATTCTCTTCAAAGGTTTGTTCGGTGCCGATTCCTGGTTGATAAGAGCGCCGTCGGCTGAGATGGCTACCTTCAATACACACACTTCAATTTATGATATTATTTGTGAACATCCGAGCACAGACCACGTTCAAGACCAGTGACCACGATCGCGGTCAATAATCGTGTTCAAATCATGTTCAAACGATGTGTTCCTGCTCCACAATAGTTATCCGTGAAAGTTGTTGCTATCTTGCTTTATCATTTGTACCGTTGAAGGTTTCTCAAACTTTTCCACTAGATAAGGAAGTTCGACGTGATCCATTATTGTTGCACCTAGTCCATGCGCCATCAATTCTTCCGGAATAGGTGGAAGTAAGAACCAACGTAAAGTCTGCTTGCTCGTCCTACATATTCCACCCTTCTTCAATACGACCAATTCTCGGTTATAATTAGTCTAATATCCCATTTATCGCCGCTGGACCCAGTGTTTCTTTGTTTTTTCCTGCCTCGCTCACAAGTGTTTCTTCGTTTTTCCCTGCCTCGCTCACCTTCACATTAACTGCATTCTTCCTCGCTTCCTCTTGCAATTTCCTCACTCGATCGGCCTCTGAGATTCCAAATGAATGCATTTCTGCCGTCTGAAATTGCACACTTACATGTTGCATAACTATTTTTATATAATAAAAAATATGGAAGTAACTGACACATTTACAGGCATGGAGTCCAACGCGACAAGCGACCTTCTTGATGATCTCGAGGAAATCCTTGAATTCCGAGTAAGCCTGAAATCAAAATCTTTTAGTACGAGAGAGAATGAAAATCAGAGAGTCTTGAATTTCTTGTCCCCGAGGTGCAAAAACAGGTGAACGAAATTCATACTATAATAAAATTAAATTTAAAAAAAGAAAATTGTACGATTTTCTGGCTGACCTTATCCTCGATTTGCTTCCTCACTGGATTCAAACTGTTCGACAGATCTCCTGTGAATCTATATTGTTCGATAAGCTTGAAGTGCGTGTGCTCCAATTCTTCGAGCACTTTAAGTGCTTGATAATACCTGAAATATCGAGGAAGTTGTATAGAAAATCAGCCGCCCAGTGACGTCTCCATATGAAACCCTTTCATGAACCATCATGGAACAGTCGAACAGAAGAGAAAGTATTGTTCAAAACGAGTCATAATAAGAATATGCCTCTTTCCATCCCTTTTCATATCATGGTTCCACAATTTTGCACGGGACAAACCGATTTCCAATCAGCTTGTATTTCGATCCCTTTACTATCACAATCTCTCCATTGGTAGGACAAAGCCATTGGGACAGGAAATTTGAGCTGCTATAGAGCATTTTTGTTAACTGAAGTCTAGAAAAGAGAAAAAAAGTACCATTGCATGTCAATAAACACGCTTGAGAAAATAGAAAATATATCGGAACTCTGTTGAAGTACTCACTTGCTCTGTTCCATCAACTCGTGCAGTCTGGAGTAATTGTCGAAGACGGGAAGACAAATGGAGATGTGGTCGATCGCCACCATCGCATTGCGCATCTCAAGGGGAAACATAATTAGTTATAGATCAAGGAGAGAAAACTAGGCGAGGGAGTGTTCTATTTCTCATCCAATCCATAAAAGTTTAAATTTGGTGCCGGTGGTCATGAAATGTATCCCGACCTTCTCACCTGCTTTCTATACCGGACAATCTCTGCCGTTTTCTCTGCCATTTTAGACGACTCTGTCTGAATTGTCGTATCGATCTTTTGCGCCTCGTCCTGTGAAGAACATTTTTATTATCATCACAATATAATAATTAAATTCATTTCCCAAGTTGATATTTTGACGGGATGATCAGTTGTCGATCGGACCTCTTCGGAATACAGTATAATCGAACCCACCTTGATTGCTGCGCACTTCTCCCTCAGCTGCATCATTTGCTTCATCGAATCGATGAATCCCTGGTAGTGATGAGAGCACACCTCAAGTTCAATTCAATTATCGACCGGCACCAGTCAGCTGCTGAATAAGAAGACAAAACTATAATTGCCCGCATTCTAGTTCGTTCATAGTTCGTAGTTCCATCTGGGGGATGTAAAATATCGACTGACTCTCTGGATGTTCTTGTCGTACTGATGAATTCGGTGGTCGAGTCCACGGGAGAATTTTGTGACGTCGCCACTCTCGTAGATCGCTCTGCAATCACAGTGATGAGTGTGGTCACGATACATCAGTCGAGCATTTCGTACGAGGTTCGTACGAACCAACTCTTAGCGTCGTTACTTTGCGGTAGGTGGTTACTTAGGCTAAGAGGTACGTAGCGTCAGATACGCGTCGACAACCAAAACAAACCAATCTTTAATAAACCAACCAACTACATACCTGAGTACGAGTCCGATGCTTCCCGAGTCCGTCGCCTCCAATTCGTAGATCTCAGGAGTCATCTCGGGCACTGATATGAGTGATTGTACTGTACAAGAGGGCCACGGATTCTGTGCAAATTCCTTGTTTATTTAATCCAAATCATGACAAAAACATCGAGCTCCAACACTACTAACTGTAGGTTGCTCCCGCACACACCCTCATTTTACGAGAAATTTACATACATCGCGCGAAAGCTATGAGCTAATCGATAAAGAACGAGGCGTTAACTAACAATCGTAGCGAATTGAGGGTGATTGTGTCTCTGACATTTCAGTTAAAGTAAACTAAAGTTTGATAGCCACTGAATGGTAGCACTAACTCTTCTGTTCAAGCGCGCGAGAGACTAACTCTTCTGTTCAAGCGCGCGAGATATTTGTATCTAATCGATAAAGAGAGAGGGATTAACTAACATGGTTGATAGCTGGTCGATGCCGTGTCACTATTGCCCGTCGCCGTTTCTTTGGTTGCCGTGCTCGTTGACGTCGTGTCCAACATGGACGAATTACCCAGAGTGGCCATACTCACTGCACAACACGTCCAGGTTCAAAGGAAAATCACGATAGTCCAAGTACAAGTCATGAGACAAGAGACAAGCGCGAAAGAAGTGAGAAAAGAGCGGGAATCGAGGGGATTAGCGGGAGAAGTTCGAAAGGCAAGAAAAAAACACTTTTCACGGCGTATTTCGGCAGTTTTTGACTAGTTACGAGTGGTAAGGCGGCTGTAGTTGCTCTCTGAGAGTGGACAAACGGCTCTAAGCTAGATTGCTAACTAAATTAGTGAAAGAATGATCAAAAGCAAATAAAAACGAGTGAAATAAGCTGAGCGCGCAAGGGAGCAGGCAGCGAGAACGGACACCGCGCACGCGTCAAGATAAAACGCGCAAGTATTCTTTTCGCTTGCGCAGTTTGTTATCTCGCCAAATATCAAGGAATTACTAACGAATTTCGATAATATTACATTGTGCGTATTATTTTGAATAAAACACATAATTATAAATAGGAACAACAACGGTATTTATACGGGGGAAACAAGTTATGATGATTCATGGCCATTATTTTGGTCCGAGCGTAACAATGCAGTACGTTGTCCGCGGGGCACGTTCATGACTGCGATACAGTACTCCTATTTTTATAACTTTCATAATTGTATTATATTTCCTTGGGAAAGTGAATGTTTGATGCATATCAGTTTGCGAACACATCACACGACCCTGTGTGAGAATCACTGGGTGTAATTTCTCTATGAGAATCATTATCCAAGCTTTCGATTAAAAACAGAAAAAAAGGTTCTCCAACCTCCTAATTCCCCGCGCGCTCACCGAAACGAGATAGTTGGCGGAATGGGAAGCGCGGAGAACCGTTTTCTAAGAAAGGATTCCTTGAAGAACTGTCCTCCAAGCAATTTTGTTTTCTGCGCACGATACTCCCCCCTAGGGTTGCCCGTTCGGCGTCGGTTTCGGTATTACCGAACCCCCTGGCTTTCTTTTTCTCTAGTTCTCCTCTCTCCCTTATCAGCCGTATTACCGATCTCTCGTTCAAGACGTCGTAATACGAAAACCGAACTTGCATCCCTACTCCCCCCACATATGCCCGGGATTTACTTCCTCCTTCAGTTGATCTCACTGATTCTGATAGTCATTTTCTTATATCCCTATCACTCTTCCCTTCCCTCTTCTCTTCTCTCTACCAGTCTCAAAGTTCGTCTGCCACCGGTCACACGCTAAGTCAACAGCGCTCACTTTCTTCTCTTTCAACTCGCCCTTCTGCTCATTCTCCGTGAATCTCGGATTACAGTCAGTCCTCTCTCTCCCCCCCTCTCTCTCTCCCACTGTTCACTAATCAGCGCACCCCTTGAGATCATCGCCCATTTCACAGTTGGACTCCTCTCAATTGGACGAGTTTCATCTTTTCATAATCACCCTCTTATCACTTATCTCAATTGCCTCAATGTACCTCCAAAGGGGAGAGTCGCATATCTCATTGTGTCTCTCAGATGGTGAAAGTGAACTGAATTAGCCACCAATTTAGACCCGTCTTATCTGTCTTTCTCTGTGTGTTTCCCTCCACCATTCGAGTGCTTCTCTCCCTTGTGATAACGGGAAACAGAAGCAATTGGAGAGAGAGAGAGAGAGGTGGTGAGAACAACCCTCGATGACCCTGCCCCCATCCTTTTCTCTCTCAACCCCCATGTGATTACGCTCCAGAACGTACTTTTTCTCATGAACTGCCATTTATCATCTGTGAAAACCACCTTTTCAGTGCGAGCAAGTCCGAATTGCATGTAGTTACGACCCTTATGGAGATCGTTTCTTTGTCATATCAACATGGCGGTTAGCTTCACCATTGTAAAATTAATTTTAATCGTTTTTTTCAGGATTTCATCTTCCTCTTCTGAAAAGGCCTCGGCCTCTGCCAGATGCAGAGGAAGAGAAGAAACACGGAATTTATGCCGAATGGAAGATAAAGGTATTGAAGACGGGAAAACTTGGTTATCTTTATGTTTTTAGAGTAAAATCATAGCATTGATAAGAGGTTTAAAGTTTATCGGTCAACCCTAAAACCATTCATTCTCAGTAAAAAAAATTGAGTGATTATTTCACTTTGTGAAATTGGAGCCGGCATTGGCATCGACATTCACTTGAGTTTGTTATCTCTCACGAGATCTCGTGAGTGGCTGCTACTTGTAGAGATCAAACATAGAAAAATGATGAAAGGGGGAAGATATCTGGAATAACCGAAGATGAGTAGAAAGGCAAAGAGAGAGAGAGAGAGAGCAGAAGAAGACTGGAAACGATTACTCACTCCCTAGTGTTTGACCGCTCAAAGTGCGTAAAATCTGGACACTAGAGGGTTCCTGAATTCTCGCTTATCTGAGAACGATCGATCTACTCTTCCTACAGTCCACCCACCCATCATTCACATTTCATACTCCCTAGAAATAGAATATTATTGATTTTCACATTAATCTATGTTTCGTATCTCGATGCGCTCTCGGGCGTCGATAAAATAAATAAATAAAGAGCATTCGAATATCATGGGGTTTATCAAATTCAAAACAATCAAATTATATATTGCAGGGTTTTATCCATCGTGACTCGGGCAAAGTCCCACGTGTTTCCGTCAAGTGCACAATACGAGTAAAGTATGCGAGTCTCATTGTCGAAGGCCGATTTCCTTCCATCAAAATTACGGTATTACAATTTATTGATCCGCATTTTACAACATCTTTTCACAGATTCCTCTTGTATCGATCGCTTTCGTAGAACCTTCGGGACTCGAATTTCTCGACATTCGAGGGCGAACTTTCCGATTACTTCTATGCGGAATCGATGATATCGAGGTATTTTTAGCACAATTATTATCGATCTTGTAACATTTCGTGAGTGTAAAATAAGATGGAGTTAAGTAAGGGCTCCTTCGACACAAATTCGGAATTCACATTCAGCCTAGGACATTTTCTCGTTGCTACTCACTATCAGGCATAGGGGTGTCCAGACAATCTTGACCTAGACACTTTACCCTTTTACCTTTTATTGTTTGCAGGAGATGAGTGGGACACTTCGGTATCTCGTTGTCCGTCAACGAGTTCCCCACGCGATTATGGGCAAGGAATTCGACTGGAAAGTGAGATCCCCTTTCATAATCGACAAACATTCCTCCCAAAGAATTCCTCCCAAAGAGTTCATAAACTTATTGAATTTCAGGCGGAAGAAGTGAAAGAAAAGCAGAAAGTCGTCACGAAAATCTCCAAATGGTCACCACTCAATTGTTTCCTCGCATTTTGAATAACATTGTTTATCACGATATCACTACAGATTAAGCACAAAATGAATGAAAGATTAGGAGGTTCACAGATTAGAGATGAAGAGTGCAATGTATTATGTCTGAACTACTGACTTCGGGAATGCATCAATGATGAAAAGGATAAACGTGGAGATTATGAGGGAAACGTGAGATCAGACGGGTTGGGTAAAGCTGTTTTCGAGAGAAAAAGAATGGGTGGGGACCACCGAGCGTTCACTTTTTCTCTGCAGTGGGTTGATCTCTTTCGACGATTATGTGAGGGTCAGAGGGTTTTCTTTCCTTCTTCTCGATGAAATTGCCGTTTGCATCGACAACAGTCGCGTAGAAGAAGCGAC
>BTSY01000007.1:7393877-7448623 GCA_036245785.1 Pristionchus fissidentatus
ATAAATAAAAAATAAGATATTCGTCTTCCCTTCTCTATCAGCGACATTTTTCGGACACATAGCTGTTACAATAGTTTTAGTATGCTTTATTCAGAGTGAACTACGTGGTTTAATGGCACAACAATGCGTTGACTAGAGTACAAGTTGTAGGGGACAATGATGCAAATGCAGTTGAATTCAGCGAGATTAGAAGGAGATAAATCACTCGGATGGAATGAACGTATCAATTTGTGAATATTACCGAGCAGAAATATAATTATTAAAGGAATTTGTTTAAAGCCAACCATTTTAATGTTTTTTGAGGGGGGATGTATGGTAAAACAATGAACGAAAACCGGGAGTGAAGTAGAATCCGTGGGGGAAACGCTTCCTGAAAAGTGAAGAACAGGGGATCTGAGAGAGAAAGAATTTCTTACTTGTTTGCTATTCTACTCGGATATGATACTAATCAGTTCCGTTCTACAGACAGAAAGGGGAGAAAGAGCGCGAGTGAAGAGTCGATTGTACAGACACAATGAATGGAATTCACTCCGAGATACTAATGAACCGAAGTTCAGAGTATGGATGCTTTGACAAATATTCAATAACAGTGCGATGAGTGACTGAAATTGCGAGTGTGGCGGGAGGAAAAAGTACAAGGGGAATTCGATGGTACATAAGGTGACACAGGAATGTACAATTTGCTTCGGATCGTGCATCATGGCTAAGTACATAATAAACTAGATGTAACAAGAATCAGTGCGAATCTTCCTAGAGAATCTATGAAAACCTGGAGTGAATTGCAAAAGAAGCAACACGGTTTGGGAATATTTAAAATTGGATCTATGCTGAATATGAATAGCTGTAGGGAACGACGAGTTGTCTTATTCGGCGACTGCGATCAAACCTAATTTGGCAGGAGGCTCTGCGACGTTAATTACCGATGTCGATTGATCGGTAACCACAGTCTAAAACAGAGCGTATAAATCTGAACTTCGAGGGCGACATAGACCTACCTGTGATTCATCTCGTCTTCTCTTTAGAGATGGTTGGGGACTCGGAGTCTGTTCGGGAGTTAGATCCGGGAAGACTGGGACCTCTTCACGGCGAACCGTTGCATAAATAGTAGCGATACAGTCTGAAATTGGTCGAGTTTGTATATCGAATATTCAGTATTTCCAAGGTTTCTCCCCACACTCCATCAGTTTGGTGTGGTTGGTTAGATCCTTCCTTGCCCCTCCCCTCCTCTGTGAATTCTCCATTTTCAATAACATTTATTGTATTTTTAGTGCATGTCGACGCACCCTAACAATTGATAAGATAGAGAAACGGATTGAAAACTGGCCCTATTTATTATATGGCAAAACTTACGAGCAAGAGTGGAAAATCGATTGGCGATAATAACGTGCGCGACCTCCTGAGCTGCGGGGAGGAATGCGTCCCACACTTGTTCAGGATGTTCAGTGAGCATACGACGGAATGCTGCGGACTGAAGAGAAAAAAAGAGATAAGAGAAGAGGAGGAAGAGATGAGATCGAAGCAAAAGCAGACATGAAGTAATGAGGACAGTGGAGAGGACAGACTGACGTAGTCGCACAGAGACAATGTCTTATATGAGGTCCTAAGACTTTCAAAATTCATATTTTTAAGAGGTTTAGTGGAATACTTTTAAAAGTCTTAGGGCCTCATATAAGCGTTTTTTTTCTGTGTGCGATTGGACTTCTTTTGTGGACGGACTGAACCCGCTAGACAAGAGACGAAGGTTGTGAGAAATGAGGAAGTAGAAGGTTAGACGCCACACTCACACGCAAAAGGTGGAAATGCAGGAACTTGTTGACCTGTACTGCATCATCGGGAGTGACAGGAATGAGAAGGACGTCGGTAGAAGGACGATACGGTCCTGAACGGAACATTCGAATATGGCACGGTGCTATTCGATTTATATCACAGATCTCCTGTAACGGTGTAGGAATGCCAGCTACTAGAAAAAAGTTTGCATCTCCGATTCGGATGAAAGTTGGATGGTGCATACCAATGGGTGTTAGAAAATTTTTCATGGAGTTGATTTTTTTCAAATTTCACAATTATCGATTTTTCTCATCCAAAATTTCAAATTTACACAACTTAGTCAATTTTTATCGCACAGCGAACACATTTTTTCCATTCTGTTCGTCGTGACCATTCCTACAAAATACTTGTTGGATTTAATCGTGTAGAATCCCGTCTTTATTGTGTTTCAGGGCAAAAACCTGTTTTTCAAGTATAAAATCGATAATTGCTCGAAATTTTTCTCTTGAACCACAAAATTTTATTGCAAAAATGGAGTTAGCCCATGGTGGTTGTGGTTACCTTGTTTATCATCTCGAATATGCGGACGACCTAAGCATCGATCACTTGCATACTATGGACATTGTCGTTTTTTCATTAAAATTTTAGTTATATGATCGTATCTCGCTTCAAAATGGTCGTCTATTTAAAAAAATGGAATCGACAGCATTTTTCGAGACGAATAATATATTTTTGGTCGACCTAACCGATTGGATGAAGCATAGCCGAGTTATTTTAAAGAATTTACAGTAAACGTTGAGTAATCGCCTATTTATGTCATTACGACTTTCAATACTTCCCAATAATTTATCCGCGGTACATTCGCGAATTTAGAAAGCCATTGTTGACATTTTCTATTTCATATGTGCCATGGAATATGCGTTTTTCTTTCACTACACTTCAACTTTCACTTCTTTCGCGTTGAATTCGTTCTCGATTTTCTATTGGTTGTTAACAATCCTTGCTAACGAATAGCACATCTACATAAGCGTTTTATCAATCTTTTGCTTTGTTTATTTAGTTTTAGTTTGTTTTTTTTAGTTTAGAAGTCGTTTATCAAGAGGCTATTCGGGTTCACGTGGAATCGAATGGGAGCTCTGACGACGTTGCAAAGGCTCAGTATCTTCGGTTGATTTTCATTTGAAGAGCGAATCATCTTGAATGGTTTTCGAAGTGAGGATCGGTCTCTTGTCGGTGAATGAGTGGAAATGAGAGACGATCTCGATAGTCGAATAGGCAATGGCGAAGGGTCCATCCGTTAGAATCTCGTGCGAAACAGGGATCTTGGATTTAATGAAAAAATGACAATGTCCATAGTATGCAAGTGATCGATGCTTAGGTCGTCCTCATATTCGAGATGATAAACAAGGTAACCACAACCACCATGGGCTAACTCCATTTTTGCAATAAAATTTTGTGGTTCAAGAGAAAAATTTCGAGCAATTATCGATTTTATACTTGAAAAACAGGTTTTTGCCCTGAAACACAATAAAGACGGGATTCTACACGATTAAATCCAACAATTATTTTGTAGGAATGGTCACGACGAACAGAATGGAAAAAATTTGTTCGCTGTGCGATAAAAATTGACTAAGTTGTGTAAATTTGAAATTTTGGATGAGAAAAATCGATAATTGTGAAATTTGAAAAAATCAACTCCATGAAAAATTTTCTAACACCCATTGGTATGCACCATCCAACTTTCATCCGAATCGGAGATGCAAACTTTTTTCTTGTCGCCAGGTGAGCTCGTTTTCCTACGCCGTTACAGGAGATCTGTGATATACGATTTACATGTATATCTAATGCATCATTGTCCGTATTGTACTACTATCGCAAGCAAATAGCACGTACTATAGCAAATTCCCGAAAGTTTTTTTTTCTTTTTCTAAGTGGTGCAACGACGTGTTCAACGTTATTCATTGGAAAAGCTTTCTGATTCAAAACTAAAAGGAACGTACTGCAATCAGCTAGATGATTGACGACGTCGATGATAAGACGAGATGCATTAGCACGAGACATCCTTGCAACTTCGATTAGACCCTAAAAATATAATACTTAGAATATCCATATTTATCCTCTTCTAACATTTACGCAATGCTGCACAGCAATTGAAAAATAGGATCCAAGTATTACGAGCACGTATTGCATACTGTACTGTAGCAAGTTACAAAATAAAGCTCAACGTTATTCTACTTGATATGTTATCATTTTCGGTCTAACCATGCTCATGTTGAATTTAGTTACACCTTGCAGAATGTACCCGAGAACGGCAGGCCCAACAACAACTCGCGTACCTTTCCGACTTTGCTCTCTAGTTGTAATGGTACTTACAAGGGTGAAGTCCTGGTAGTGCTTCTCGGCAATTTCGTTCTTATAATTGCTGAAAACCTTCTCTCCGACTGCCATGTGCCACAGTGCCTTTGCCTCGAACATCGGCAGGGGAGTCATGTCCCACTCGTCTGCAATCACTACACAATTACCGTACTGGACATCAGTTTCACTGTAAAAATTGGTGTCAGGTAGGGTTATTCTGAAAGTATACTTCGCTACCAATTTATTGATCTACTAGTGCAAATAACGTTGCAAAAGAAACGTAAAATACGCACATCGTCTAGGGGAAGAGACAAGTCCTTGCAGGTCCTTCATTTCTACTGTGATATCCTCGAGGTCTTCATCAAAATCCTCTGGATCCGGTTCACATACATCGAAGACGTTGCTACACAAACGATGTTCCTGCAGAAGAAAAGGTACGAATTTTCAAAAGTTGAGATCAAATATCTAAATTTTATGATTTTATCGCACTATTTGTTCCAATCTTCTTTTTATAGCATCACATTTTGCTGCTTTTTTGTTCTGTAAACAAACTAACAAAGTATTGAAATTCGCAGTTGCATGCCTTGCGAAGGTGACATTTCTATTTTTTCAGTCGAGTTCGAATTTTTAAGAAAAAAACTAACTGTAGTAGAAAGAAAGAGCCATGCTGCGATGTTATTAATTCGCTCCAATGTGCAGTAGACGTCGGCGTTACTGCAAAGGAGTGTTTCGTTGTCAAAACTGTATATCTCTCCCCCAGGTTACCTACCTATATTCTTCATAATTTCTTTTACTGCCGTCACACTCTTCGCGGGTGTACCAAATAAATTAAATAAACACAGAGTGGTCACTGTAGAGCAACACAAAATCTCACTTCTTATCATCTACAGAGACATCATGAGGAGGAAGAATGAGTGAATCTGCTGCTGGAGTCCTCTTGTATGCCAGTGCATCAGCATAGGTGACTGCGAAAGTTCCTCCTCCACGACCAAAGCAAATCACAGGAATTTTCATCATTCCCTCAGGCTGAAATGCAAAAGTCTCAATATCAATCTTTACAATCTCATCTTTTGAAATATGGTCAAGTGGCATGCTTGACTCTTCTGATTTTGAATTCGGTTGTGAATGCTATATTCTCCTTCTCTCACGGAGGAGTCATCATCATGTTGGTGGGGGAAGGAGTTTCAAAAATCGACATGCGAATTACGAATTATATAGAAACATACCACTGCATTTTTGACGGCGGTGCACTCAATTCCACTACGGCGAAGATCTTGTGCTTGTTGTTGCTGTTTGAGTCTGTCGAAGAAAAAGGGAACGAGAACTGCTGAACCTCCCTTTGCAGGAGGAATCTGTGAAGAAGTATTGATAGACACTGAGTCTACCAAAATTGAATAATAATTTTCAGAAACCATAGCAAGACAACAGATTTTGGCGAGAACAACCCACTTCGCATCTGTTAACGTGACCGGGTGCATAATTAGGAATGTTGATATTTACGATGAGCTGAGAGATGTCATCAGCGTGGACAGAAGGTTTCACCTGAAAGAGCAATGATTTCAAAATCTTAATAATTTCAGGGCACGATAATGTGTTTCTCTGTAGTTTATTCACTACTCGATCGAATTCTCTTGTGCATCTGCCCTCTCTCAGAAGGGAATGGACTACATTTAGTGGGGATGCAACAATTAGACTAATTATATTGAGAGTGAACAGATGCGTCATGAAGATCGACCTCAAATGGGGTCCTACGATGTGAGCGAAAGAATCGAATAGATTTACTCTCGTGGAGATAAGGATGATTTTTTACTACGAACCATTATCAGATTAAAGTGTTTGCATTGAGCACTAAGCACAGATAAATCCCGCGTCAAAACAAGCATGAAATGTGACTCGAGGACTGTGGTCGATCCAATTTATCGCTCATACTCCGAGAATAGTTAATATGTGTAACTGGTCGTAGTCCTGGGTGCACCTGCCCGCCGAACATGAACGTGTTCCATAAAAGGACAACTTGTAGCAGGTTCGCATATTCGTTCTCCCTGAGTAATGCCGGACGCGAAGCAAATACGTTTGCTTCTGTTGGTTTTGACTTTGCTATTTTATTCTTGTACCAGGTAGGCTAACGTTCCTCGGCACTACACAAATTGCAGTCAACCTTCTTCCCACCGTCGAATGTACTCTTTTAGCCAGATCCGATCGAAACATCATACTCGCTGCTATATACTCTGTCATTTCTTCTTTCTCTCTCGAATTCATTAGTTCCTTCCGACTCCTTTTCGTTGCAGTGTGTTTCTATATACGTCTTCTCTCGTAGTTTGGCTACTCTCTCTTCTCTGCGCTCTCTTCTCTTCCCACACTCTCTCTGTCTCTCTCCTTCTTCTCCTATTTCTTCTCTCTCTTCTCCACGTGCTTCCTCTTCTTTCGTACTTTTGGGTCTCCCGGGATGCCGAGAGCAGAATGAGGAAGAGGAGGGAGAGGGAGAATCAATTCGAGGGAGAGAGAGAGGGAGAGGAGAGAGAGAGATGTGAAACGCAACGAAGACTATACAAAAAACTTATTCCCGCATGCGTGGCTAAAGAAGGATGCTTGTGGCCTAATACGATGAGTAGAGATCATCGAGTTGAATGTACGAGAGGATAGAGAAGGAGAGAGATGAAACGGCATGGTGCAGATGAGAGGATTTGAATACTTGTGAAGCATAGTAATCCGATGATAGAGTATGGAAAGGTCTAATTGAAGTATGCACTCGAGAGGGAGATAAAGAGAGAATATCAGTAAGGCATCACTAGAGTAGGCCCTAAATCACAAATTAAGCGGTCTCGGTTCCATATCTTTTGAGCAGTAAAAATTTCTTTCGCAGTTTCAATGCTCTTGCATCTTCCTCTTTTTCGTGCAACCTTCGCAGATCGTAATCGTTTTACTTGTTCTTTCTCAACTGACGTGAGTGGCACAATGAAGAGGGCGCGAACTAACTGTTCCGACTTTGGACTACGCACGCTCACAATATAGCAGAATGGAGTAATTGTGATCAAGATGGATCTTCTAATAATCAAGGAAAGAAAGCACTAACCGTTCTCTTCTCCCAAATCTTCATCTTCTCTTCGATCTCTTCCCGTTTATCTATTTTCTGTATAATCGTCCATTGAGGGGCGATGGCGTAGAATGGCTCGACTGCCTCATCATACACCGATAACATTCTCGAATCTGAAATGACGAAGAGATGAAACAATGGAAGACTCGTACTAATTGGAGAATGATAACACACGGGAAAAAAGGTTCACGTAGTAAAGTGAGAGGGGGAAGAGAGTTGGGGATTGGCATTGAAGAGTGGAAGAGAGAGAGAGAAGCGTGTAGCGGGAGAGAGGGGAAAAGATCGAGAGTGAGGAGAGAGAGAGAGAGAGAGAGAGAGAGAGAGAGAGAAGTGGGTGCAAAATGTACGAATTGGAAAGAATCGCAGAGTATACATGTAGCTACGGAGGAAGGGGGAAAAGGAAGAAGTACGAATATGAGGGAGAAAAAGGAAAGATAAGCAAATGGCTTTAGGGTGAGGGAAGAAAAGGAAGGAAAGGGTGCGTTCCTGGTACGAGAATGAGGGTGAATGAGAGGCAGCTGGAACGAATATTGAGAGGAGCCATTTCGATTGGGCTCTCTTTCACCACAACCTCTCTCCCCCCCTCTCTCTCTCCCCCCCCCCTCTCTCTCTCTTGCCTCCCCCACCCCTCCTCTGAGAGATCAATAGCGTCATGAGAAGGCAATTATCACTGTCAGGAAGGAGATGATTCATCTCGACTGATAAGTGACTAGTATCAGGAGAGTCATACGTGAGAAGAGAATGAAACATACTGTATTTCTATAAACTTGGTGATTTTGAGCGCGGTAGTATGCAAGAACTGAAAGGAATGGTCAATTGAACTGGCATCGATAGCGCATTTCGACTCCACCCTTAATTTAGGTTCAATTCTGCAATACTCATTTTATCTCAGCATGTGAGTACGAATTTAATTGAAAAAAAGAGAAATTACAAGGAAGGTGACATTGGATGATAGAAGAGACATATACTCGGGTGCATTTCCTTGCTAGAATTCGAGAGTGGCAGTGCAAACCAAGCAGGTGCAGAGAGGTTGACAGAGAGAGAGAGAGAGAGAGATCATCAGGGAGAGGGGTTACAATTATCTTGACCCGTCCAGAGAGAACCCTGAGGGACACGAATTGGTCTTGTATTATGTAATGAGCAGAGGAGTTCAGAAGTCCTTACAAGGTTTTCAGTAGAACAGTATCCGATAGAGAAACGTTGAGAAAAGTAGCAAGACAATAAAATGGTGGAAGGGAAAAAGAATCATTATATGAGAAAGTCAAAATGGGCTGCAGAAACGGGCAGAGAAGGGAAGGCAAGATTAGGACATGATAGATTGAGAGAAAGAGAAGAAAGCTATCAGGCCAAGAACTGCAAACCGCTGAGAAATAGTTTAAATATATTCGAAAACAACAATCTTCTGCAAATCAATGTAAACAATAATACATTTATCGTGGACTTTATTTTAATACCATTTCCAGCACGTTGATATATCATCATGGAATATTTCATGTAATCGCATGGTAAATACTATTAGTTTTGAAGAAAAAAAATCTAATTTCAAATAGTAGTCTGCATTCTCAATGCGCAGGGTGCATGAAGTAATCATTGATTTACAAAGAAATACACATTTTCTTTTTTTGTTAGCCGTGTGTGTGATGAAAATGCATTTGTAATGATCTGTGAAGAGTGTTGAGTCATGATAATTTGACTCTTTTGAAATGTTGATAACGATTGCATATTTTGCTCTCCAACAAACGTGCGAGAGTGATAATCTTCAGATAGTTGGATGCTTGGGTTGAATACTCTGAATGAGTCGATCCAGCTGAAATGTATTGATCACAATTTATCAGTTTTTATAGTCGAGAGGCATTTTTCTATTGAAAACAGGATGGAAATCAAATAAAAACTGAGAATGATTCATTTCTAACTCAAATATTCCATGATTCAAGTGACACTCACCTCATCATCAACAATTTCCGTGGAATCAGTGGAAGCTCTCGATGAAGTGGAAGGCTCCTGAGAGATGAGACTAGATGCGATCTCGGATGGCTGAGGAATGGAAATGGACGACGACTCTGGCGTCTTCAAAGCAAAACGAACACAAATGTGCATTTATCGTTTCTTTTTTTCTCGACAAAATCGAGAAATTGAGAAAGATTCTTCGGAACAAACCGAAAGAAACAATTGAATTCATGAATAACCGAATTTCTGTAATTTTTTTCTCGAACACCCAGAAAGATAAAATAGTGAAGATGGCGAAAAGTAAACACTAACCGTTGCTATGAGAGACTCAGTAATCAGATCCTCTGATTCTATATGAAGTACAACTTCGGTGGGAAGCAGTAAGGGGTCTGAGTGGGGACGTCCCTCAATTGCGTCATATTCGAGCTACGTCAGTCAACTGCCGGACCTCAGTTCATGAACTAACAAAGACACGATTTCAAGGAATGGAGGAACCCAGATGTATTAACATCCAGATCCATATGATGATAGCACGTAATTGTAAATATGAAAGTAAATGAATATGAGAGTGCTCACCGTTCGTCTTCGTGGTTCTTCTTCCTCCGCAACTGGACAATCTTGATTTGTATGAGGGTCTTCGGTAGGGCAGCAACAGCAGAACTGAAAAATCTCAAAAATAATCAAAGCCCGAAGCGCAACATGATTTGCACGCACTCATGAATCATACGCGAACATATACCTTTACGGCATACCTTCAGTCAGGTTCTCAGTGTTTGTAGTTAAATCTATTAAATCGAGCTTTGACTTACCTTCTGTTTGAAACTCTGCCAGAATCCGACGGGCCGTAGAAAGGGAAGACTAACTTCGTCGTCTTCTGGAGGAGCAACGGGAATGGGTTGAATCTGGTCGACATTCTGCTGTCTATTCGATCTCGCCTCGTGGAAGTCGTGGGAAGCCCTGGCGGCGACTGCCGCCCGAGAGGCAATCATGGGAAATAGCAGGAGTGAGACAGCGAATGTTTTGGAAAGATAGAGAAGAGAGCTGAGTCATATGAACACATAGAGAGACCAGCGGGAAGTTTAAACGCTAACCCGTACCCGATCACAAACTGACTGTTTACATGATGTAGAGGTTAGCAAATGGTGGTTGTATAAACATCGTCAACAGAATCTTTCCGTATTCTTCTCTCTGTCTCAACATTATTCTTATCTCAACTTATTGCAGTGGGTACGTATTGCGAAAGTCAGGTAAACATCCTTTTCTCTCCCAGTTCACCCTTCAACTTCGATCTTTCATGCAGAGTTTGGGTGTAATCCTCATGGATTAACTCGTTTTTACCCTTGAGTTCGTTCCGGTGAGAGGGGCGATAGTTAACCCCCCGAGGGGCGTCTTATCTCTGCCATTCGTCCCACAAACCTCAGAGCATGCAGCTTCTCACCTTACTCTTCGTCGCTATTTTCTTTATCAACGGTATAGTTGTTGTTTCTTGAGGGTATATTGCATTTCTTATTTTTCGTAAGTCTCGCGACGGAATCATGATCTCCAGATGCAGGGGATAAGGTGTCATACCAATTTTACTCCGTTCCCAACCAAGTTTGTTTCCCTATTGGACGTTCCGCCACCGCACGCATATATCTGAATAAGCGAGTGCGGTCTATTGAAGTGTCATACAAACTTTATTAGACTGTATGAGAAGTTTATACTTACTTTGCCTTTATACATTGCCAGAGTGTCTGTCTATTTCTGTGTGGGATGCCTATCACTCTGACGATCATCGATTAAGAAGAGAAGGAATGTTCAACACGAGATTCCGTCCTCTTCTCCATCTCAGAGGAGAGGACGACTATGTGAGCACTCGCCGATTTTTTATTATATTCTTTATTTCTCCCATTTCATCGAATTTGCGCCCTTAAAAATTTATTCTTTAAAAACTCGAATTCAGAGAATCCTCCAAGCGCAAGAGCCACTGTTCCGCGTTGAAGATGTAGATGAGAACGGCGTATTCCTCCCTCGAACGAGTTGGAACAACAGGGCATTTCGACAACCGGGACAAATCAAAGCAGGAGTCAGAATAAACTGATTGAACTCGAAATGACCGGGATGATTACTCATTTGGAGAAACAATTAATGCGGATTAAAAGACGGATTAAGCGGGTTGCCAAAGGGCGGAAAGATTCAATGGCAGATGTGCAATTATCAATCTTCTCTATTCGAGAGCAATGATCTTTTTTCATCGCACACACTTTACCCTTTCAAGAGTTTGACCATCTCCAATCATTCCCCAAAGTCACGGCGTCAACCCTCTCATGTATTGTTTGTATCAGCCGGGGGAGAGGGAACGGAGGGGAAGGGAGAGGAGCGAAAATACATCTCCCCCTGCCTTCTCTTTCTCACCAGTCGCAATTCCTGTATCCCCCTCAGCAGCGGCTCACCCAGCACTGGAGATTTGCTCCATTTCGAGAATTTTGACTCAAGTCTCGACGTCTGTCTGCGAGTATTGTCCTTTCTTCAATCAACCTTTTTTCTTAAATATTCCCGCAAAGATAGTCGGAGAAGTTAGGCGCTCGCATTATTTTTTTCCCCACTCATTTCTCCTTCTGTTTCATGTCTTCTTCCTTACCTCACGTTTCATACTTTACACCCATTATAGATAAATTGGAGGGAAAATACAATTAACTACCTCCGTAGGTAACATGTGTCGTCTAGGAACGATGGTTTTACTGATTGAAATATCACTTCTCCTAATTTTTATATGTCACCTAGTCTGTGTGTCTGCCCTTCGAGAGTTTCAATACAATTGAGCTGTGTAGATGTCGTATTTAAGGACCTTTTAGACCTCAGTTTCAACGCTTTCACAGCACTTTCAATCGAGCTAATGGAGGCCCCTTCGTCTTTACTTGTCCGTTCTGCATCCTAGATATTCTAGAAAACAATAACACATCTGTTTCTTTCCCTTTGTCTGGTATACCATTAGTGTTTGTCGGCAGAGGATGGGTGCAAAGGTCCATCACCAATGGTGCAAGAAACAGACATGTTAGTCAGTATGAGTGGGTGACAGTGAGAGAGATAGACGTGTGGTGCAACATAACAAAAAGATCATTCTGGTAAACAAGTGAGAGAGGAGGGGGTAAGGTAGTAAGGGGGGTAAAGTTCCGTGTTTTTCCATTTTGCTCCGTATTTTCGACTGTTCGTTGCGAGTCTGTCGACGAGGAGTCTTTTGGAACCATCTCATCGCACTCTGTTTTCAATAATTTAGAATACTAACAGGAGATTTAACGCGCATTTACAAAGTCCTTGCGTAACGACCTTTGCCGAATGTTAATAGCATCGAGAATGAGGATTCTAGCAAGAAAATTACGCTGAGCGCTTGCGTATCGTAAAATTTACCAGTTGAACTATAAAAACAGCCTGTTTTAAAATGATATCTGTGTCTCAGTTCAGCATCTCCAATATCATTCTACTAATCTCTCATAATGTTTATGTGCGCTAATTATTACACCTAATCAATACCTCACATTTCTCTTTGGCAATTTTAAATGTCAGCTATGACCTAGTAATCGCATATAAACTCATCTGTCCTATTCGAAAGGGGGAGGATATTCGTGAAAGCGGTGAACTCCCCCTCCCACCCTCATTCTTCGATGGAATAGTGTTGTGAATAGTGCGTACCCTCCCGTGTCTCTCGTCGTTATCGACTGATATTATGTTATCATCGCCTGTCTTGTGAACGAATAACATACCATCATATTCGCATTGGTCCCTGTTTTCTGCCGCCCCGCACCCCTCGCTATTTTGTCATATCATTGCAGGTGGCTCATACGTATCATCCGGTGCGTTGATCATGGCTGATTCAGTCGTCGCTCAGATGAAGGATCTCAATCTCACGGTGAGTGATGAGAGTGAAGTATGGGTCGACTCAGTCATTTTCACGTCATTTTGATCTTGGAATGGTGAGGGACTTTCATATTTGTGATTGTGTTTTTCTAGGTATCTCGATTGCCCAAGTTACCACCGGGCAATAAGGGAAAGAAGAAGGAGATGGAAACGAATTCATTCGTGGTTAAACTTCCTCCGAAAACTCCATTCTACTTGGTCAGATAGTTTATATTTTGCGAATGGAAAGTTATTGATTCATAAACGAAATCTTATTTTTTCATTCTAGAAAATCAATGCTCAATCCAATGACAATCATTTAGTATTCTGTCGATATCGAAGCAGAGTTCGATAGAAAAGACGGTGAAACCCTAAGGAGGGAAGTCACTAAGAAGACGAGAGATGAGTAGGTCACCTGCAGTTCTTGTTATTTACTTTTGTTATTTGTTCAATTAGACGTCGTGTACCCCAGTTATTTCAGCTACCTCGAAATGGACAGGAAAAAGACTGCAATGAAGACCTTCATCCATATCTCGGTATGACGGTTGTTTCAACAGTCCTTCATTGTCGAATTCAGTTGATTAGAAGTTTTGTAGAAGGGTTGAAATATGAATTCATCTCTTTTTTTGCAGAATGTAGGGTTTCTGGGCGTTCCTTCCGCCTACGACAGAGCAGCTCTGTTGATCTCCCTACATGAGATCAAACAGATAAAGAATTCAGAAACGGAAGAGGTTGTTACGTTTATCGATGTTTCTCCCCTTTGATATCGTTTTGGGCACATGTTATTGTTTACTCTTACAGATGAAGATCGTTCTTTCTCGCGACAACAGTGATCTTTTCCAGTTGGAATCCATAAAGGGCGCCGATCGAATTGTCATCGTAATAAAGAAAGCAGCGGACACATTTCAGGTATTTCTTTCCACGTGGCTCAATATGCTAATAGTGCATGTTATTGATTCAGCTGTTGAACATTGATTAAAAGAAACTTGTAAAATGACAATGGATTCCTTTTTTTCCATTTAGGTCTCCTCAGAAGATCTCCACTCGATGGTTGTTGACCTTCAGCCTCTGCTGAACGTTGTGGCCATTGTCACTTCACAAAATTTTTTCAGAGAGTAAGTCGAACCAGTCAACTAAGATTATTTTAAGTTTCCTAAGTAATTAAAATAAAAGTAGTCAAATCATTGCAGCGTTCGATACATCGTGTACAGAACGGGACTCGTTTATCTCATGGACCCCGCGACTCTACGTCTTCCTGAGTACCCGAGTGGTTCGAATGAAAAGTGAGTTGACCCTCCCATATAGTCATACCCTCTTTCCTATAACAACTTTCTCATCTGATTTGTTCCTTTTCGCTTCCCACTCTATCCCCCCATTCTCGTAGTGGCGGAAGGGGGATGGGTGCTGCCCCTGCTGCCATTGTTTCCTCTGATGCGTGTTCATGTATGTGCTGCATTGTTTTGAGAGTATTCACATCAGATACATTGGCCAAGGATTCTTCAAGGGCGCCGACATAATCGAGAGTGGGAAGGGACGAGCAATCGCTCTCACCATTGACGGTAACCAATTTACATCAATTATTTTTACGTAGATGGGGATTCATAAATCTTAAAATATTGAATCAGATGTAATATGCTGCAATATGTTCAGCTAAGAAGACTGCTTTCCACTATGACTACCAACTACTATCAGAGAAGATCCAGAATTTAGGAATGGAGTGAGTGAACAGAATTCGATTAGAACTTTCAGTTTGCTTTAGACATCTCCTCTACTCACTCCCGCTGATTTTCAATTTTCAGCCGATCTCTGGCATTCTTGAATGCACATCTAAAGGGAGTTCGATGTGTAGTTCGCTACCCGGGGGAGAACAGAGAATGCTCCAGAGAGAGAACGGTAGTCATCTGCAGCTTCAGTGGACCCTGTCAAAACGTCACATTCGACGTCAATGGAAAGATCGTAACGGTGAGATCAATTCACATCGGACAAATCTAGTTTATCGTATAATTGATAATTAATCTTTGTCATACATTACCTTACCTGCAGATGCTCGAATTCGTGAGGAAAGTGCACAATACGACTCTGACGTAAGTTACATGTGTTTTTATAAATTATTAACTTTTTGACACTTCGTTATTTAAAGTTTCCTTTACAAACGCTTCATATCTATATTTTCTTCCAATTGATCCATTGTAGTAATCTCTCTCTTCCTTCTGTCATCACTCGTCGGGGAACTTTCTCTCCCGAGGTTCTCCTCGTCGCTCCTAATCAGAGAGTGCGAACAGAGCAGATGCAGCAGAGCGTACAAGATCGAGTCATCAAAGTCAGATTTCATTTGTTTTTCGAAATTGGATCAAGAAAAATCGTGATGTGTACGGTCAATGTTAGTTCAATACAACAAAAAATGCTTTATAGGCCTCGGCTTCGAAGCCCTGCGAAAGAAGGGCAGAGATAAGCCTACTGCGCAACACAATTCAGCCTCCACGAGAGTTCGGAATATCCGTTGAGGGAACACCCATGAAGGTATGGACGAGTAACGTGTACTACCATCGATAAGAGAGATATACAAACTTTTTGATAAAATAAAGTGCTCCATTTCAGGCTCCCGGTCGCATTCTCACGGCTCCTTCGATCGAGACTGGAAGGGGAACTGTACAGTCCAATGTGAGTACAACACGAAGAAAAAGGCAAGAATACGGTAGAAATGGAATATTGACTGAGAACATAAGTAAGAAATCATAGAAAAAAGCATACAGGTCTGAAAATTGACAAAACACAAGAAAAAAACTTCTGATTAAGAATGGATCTTGGACGGTCAATCGTTTCGTGAGAGGAGCAGAATGCAAGAATTGGACGATCGCCTTTATCAAGACTCGCGGAGACAGAGTCGACCTCATGTATGCTACGTCTCATTCAAACTTCATCGAGTACAGAAATGGTAACAGTGTTTTTTTCAGAACCATGTCGAATGCGATTCTGAAGAGATCAGCAGAACTCGGAATGAAACTCGGACAGCCGCGGCTCATTGAAGAAAATGCACGTATGAGACAGGTGAGGAAGGAATGTGAATGTCCCTTGGTGCGCCGCCGACTTAATTCAAACTATGGAGTATTATAATATTAAAAACCGATATTTAGGAGGACAAGCAGACGAAGGAACTGGTGAGACAGAGTAAAGCGAATGGAAGCACATTCATCCTCTTCATTACCTCCAAGAACGTGCACAATCACGGTAAAGAGTAGAAAACCCTAGTTATTCTTGTAGAGAATTTTCGTTTTCAAAAGTTCTAATATCGTAGAGAATGTTAGTCTTCTTGTTTTTTTATTCTCCTTACATAACTTTCATGCAGATGCACTGAAAGACGCCGAGTGCGAGTTCGGCATTGTCACTCAGCAGGTACGTATATAATTTTTTTGATATCTCAAAAAGAAATATTTATTCGATGTTCAAAATATTTTAACTGCGTAATCGATTGACAAATTAATATATATATTTCCCAGATATTCGACTGCATTGCTGAAACAAATAATATGCAAACTCAAATTCTTTTTTTTTCAGATAGTTTCGGAGAATGCGGCCATTCTACACATGAGACCCTCCACTCTCTCGAATATCCTAAAGAAGACGAACGAGAAATTGGGAGGAGCCAACATCGCCATCACATCACCCGAGTGAGTTATTTCATTTCAGCTACATATTTTGATACCTACATAATTGTGCAATGTTCTTTGAAGTACAGTCCGCAGTGCGTTGAATAATCTCTGAATAAAATTAGTCCTAGCAAAATGCACTTGAACGAAATAGCGAAAATTGCTATCATTGCTCCTGTCAGCCTCCCTCAGTGGATGCTTTCCGAGTCGACGATGATTATTGGGATGACAATCGAGAATCCCCGACCTCAGACAAGAGATGACATCGAGAAGAGTGAGTACTTTCGCTGAATCGGACAAGAGGAAACATTGAGGAGAAATAGAATATTTTCAGAGCTTTTTCATGATCGTCCATCGATTATCTCCTGGTCGATCAATGCAGTAAAAGGAAGACCGGATGAGCACACTCAATTCACTGGTGGTTATGTGTATGCACTCCCGGTCGAGAGTAAGGTCAGTTGCCTCATGAATAACACGATTCATGTTTTGTACCTGTCAAGTCACTAACTGAGAGGTGTCAGGGTTACCGAGTTTATCTACATAATACAGAGTATAGAGGAGTCACACTCCACGAGGCTGGCTAGCTCGTCCAGCATAGGCAACATATCATATTTAGTTTCCAAATAAATATAATTTTGGAGCTTTTTTATTTGAGACATGAATCACTTCAGTTGACTCCTTCTCAATCGGAGACCAAGAGACACACAATGATTCGCATCGTCGAATCATTCATGGATTGTAAGGGAATCATGCCCGAACACGTTCTTCTCATTCGTCGAGTCAATGAGGGAGACAGTAAGGTGAATAAGGTGGATTTAGAGTAGATTTAAACGCTATTTCCAATTTGGTTATAAAATTCCGTTTTTAGGTGATCTTCGACGAGATCGCCCAGTTGATGTCCGTTTTCTCTTCCATGGGAATCTCCAAGTTGGTGGTCGTCACAGCTTCAGTCACACACTCCAACCGACTCTTCGATCCAGTATGTCATCAACAGAGATCATACGCGATATTAAAGTTTTCACAATGAAAATTACGAACTAATTACATGATTTTCACACTTAGTTGAAACGTTTTTTCTCCTCAATTATTCAGATAATATTTTCAGTATCTGATATTTGCAGAACATGGATCGTCGTGCTCGCCCTGCCGATCAGAATCTTGAATCAGGCGCAATTCTCGATACGAAGATCACTTCTCCCACCAAGAACGAGTTCTTCCTCCAGGCTCATGTGCCCCGTCAGGTGAGATACGATACCTTACAACCATTTCACATACCTTTGTGCTCTTTGTGGTATTTTTGTGTATCATGATAAAGATATAATCCGTTTTACAAAGAATCAATTTAGGGAACTGCTCGACCGACGAAGTTCGAGTTGCTCTACGCCGATGATGAGAAGTCTATTTCAATGGACGATATCGAGGCTGCAATGTTCTCCCTCTGTCACGCCCACGCTGTAAGCGAGACAGGACAATTTTTGGAAGGAGCTTGTCTATGTTTTTTCTTTTACCACCACATCAAATTGATTTACATATGAGAGGAATCGCGAGAGACTCGACCATGGCTAGGACGTAGAAATTCATGATTTATAATTTGGCTGAAAATTATGCCTAAGATATTTCAACACCTCCTCTATCGATTGGCGTTGACAGAATTTTGATAAAAAATTTCGCAATTGCGTGAAACATATCCAAACCTAGAGTCTTCGGATTTTTCCGCCGAGAGGTCAAAGAGAAATCATAACTCGCTTCAAAATAAAGGTAGAGAATGGCGGTTTTGTTTGTTAGATAGAGAAAAGACTTGACTACAGCTACAACTGTCTCAACTCATTCCTGGATGGCTCAGTGGTGCGAAGCGGTCGGTTTCATAAAAAATGTTATATATCGCTGTAAAATTAAAACCAATCTTAGGTTCTTTGTTTGTTAGAACGTGTAGCTTGGTTGCTCACCATAACCCAAAAGAAGGCCAAATCGGATCTTGCGTGGCAATTGCGCTCACTCTTCGTGTGATGGTCGATTTCATATTTTACACCTCTCGCCTTGGAAGTACCCTTGGAAGTTCCCTTATCATGCGAAGAGCAGTCGGAAAATTGAAATTGAGTCCCTATCTATTCATTGTGGGCAGCTACAACAACTGTATTTTCAATATTTGTCTGAGAGCGCGTGCTCAGCCTTCTCAATGAGCAAATATCGTATTTTTCGATAATACGTGCACTTTTTCACAAATATCTCAAAAATCTGGATCTCTACCGAATCCTGATGCAGGTCAAATTGTTCGGAGGGTTTCATTGCATCATTTTGTTGTTGGTTGTTTACAAATCTATGAATGATTTGATGTCATAAAAAATCGAATACTCAAAATTGTTCAAATTTTTAAACAAAAAAAATTAATTCTGAGGATTTCTGAAACGTTTCGAGCGAAATATTGCCCACATTCATTTTCATATACCTAAACAAGAACTATGAAACTAATAATTTAAACTTATAAAAATAAAAAATTTTGGAAAAATACTTCACTTTCACCATGACTCTCACCATCATTGTGAAACTTTCACCATCATTGTGAAAAGTTATTTTTGGACCATGACCCGGGGTTCATGGTATTTTTCCAAAAAAAAATTTTTTCATAAGTTTAAATTATTATTGTCATAGTTCTTCTTTAGGTAAATGAGAACGAATGAGGGCAATATTTCGCTCGAACCGTTTCAGAGATCCTCACAATTATTTTTTTGTTCGGAAATTTGTGCAATTTTGAGCTTTGGCTTTTTATGAGATCAAATCATTCATAGAATTGTATACTATCAACAAAAAAATGATGCAATGAAACCCTCCGAACAATTTGACCTGCACCAGGATTCGGTAGAGATCCAGATTTTTGAGATATGTGTGAAAAAGTGCACGTATTTTCGAAAAATACGATATTTGCTCTTTGAGAAGGCTGAGCACGTGCTCTCAGACAAATATTGAAAATACAGTTTTCGTAGCTGCCCACAATGAATAGATAGGGACTCAATTTCAATTTTCCGACTGCTCTTCGCATGATAAGGGAACTTCCAAGGGTATGGCGAGAGGTGTAAAATATGAAATCGACCATCACACGAAGAGTGTTGGAAACGCAATAACGATTTTAGTATCTGCATGTATCTGCAAAAATATTCTCCCAAGCATCATCTCTCATGATTATAACAACAATATTATACAATAGGACCTTGTAAAGTACAGTTTCTTCAAAAGTGAAATTCAGCCATGAAATTTTTCGAATTTTTTTCTCTCAAAAGTTTCGCTTTAAAAGTCTCCTAAAACAACTTGTATAGTGTTTTTATATTGTTTATGATTGATTACACTGCAAATGAGACTGTTTGTGACAATGGCCTAAAAAAATTTTTTTCTAAAAAAAATTTCGGCATAGCGCAATTGCCACGCAAGATCCGATTTGGCCTTCTTTTGGGTTATGGTGAGCAACCAAGCTACACGTTCTAACAAACAAAGAACCAAGATTGGTTTTAATTTTACAGCGATTTATAACATTTTTTATGAAACCGACCGCTTCGCACCACTGAGCCAGCCAGGAATGAGTTGAGACAGTTGTGGCTGTAGTCAAGTCTTTTCTCTATCTAACAAACAAAACCGCCATTCTCTACCTTTATTTTGAAGCGAGTTATGATTTCTCTTTGACCTCTCGGCGGAAAAATCCGAAGACTCTAGGTTTGGATATGTTTCACGCAATTGCGAAATTTTTTATCAAAATTCTGTCAACGCCAATCGATAGAGGAGGTGTTGAAATATCTTAGGCATAATTTTCAGCCAAATTAAAAATCATGAATTTCTACGTCCTGGCCATGGCCGAAGTGGTCGAGTCTCTCGTGATTCCTCTCATATAATGTAATACCAAGTGGAAATTACCGAAAATGTAGGTGTGCGACATGACGACCGCCCTTCCCACTCCACTGAAAGTGAGTGAGGAATATGCGAAGAGAGCGCTCAATCTCTTCAATTACAAGCAGAGGTGAATTATTGATCTATTCCTGTACCAGATATGAAATTTTTTTTGTACGTGGTTTTCACTCAATCTAGCTCAACTTTTACAGAGAGACACGTGGATGGGAACAAGAAAGGCTGAATAAAGAATTAGCCATCCAGCCGAAATCTACCCTCGATATGATCAGAACCAATGCATGAGGATACTCGAGAATGAGTGTAATTTTCATCCATCTTGTTTATACAGTGCTCTTGTTCATGTTCTCAGTATAATGATTTTTCCTTGCACTGCTAATATCTTCCTTAATGATCGTAATTCAGTGGTATTTTATTTTGTACACTTTGTATATTATGTAAATTGCATACAATTCCAAAACTTTATTGGAAATTTAAGAATTACAAGTAGCCCATCCCTTTCCTCTCCTATTATATTTATCTTCGCTTATCTGCGCTTGCGGGTCAGCATAATCTATTCGAATGGTTTGCTTGCTTCCAATAAGATTTTTAATTTTCATTCTTCAAGAATACTGTAATCATGAATCTCTGGCATCCGTGTAATAGAATAAAGTTCCCATTTGGAAAACATTGCTTCTACGCAAATAAATATAACTATGAAATAATTAGTTTATCGTCAATCGAAATGTCTGCGAACACAGACGAAATGTAATTAAAACCTTGGCATATTCTTCTTGAGATCTTCGACCTGAATATAATTTCGATTCGTTTTCAAAAACATCACAATTGTCTAATCTAATTACTCACGGCTTGTTTCGCTCCTTTGAAGACGCCGTGGCTTGACTCGACCAGATTTTAGTGTTAAAAAAAACAAAAAACTCACACTCTTCATTCCCTTCATGACAGTATCTCGCATAAGAACGGAGGGAATGTCGATAAATTCCTGCATCGATTTTTTCACTGCAACGATCGCCTCTTCCACTTCTTTCTCGATCTGAAATATAGTCATTTCATTACATTCGGTCTCACATAGCAGATCTTTTGTAGAAAATGCCTCTCTCCACCTACCTTTCGTAGAGTTGCAGCCATTGCTCTCATTTCATCATTGTCTGCACACTTCTCGAGGATTTCCTGTAGATATCTTCACGATTAACACAAATACTAAATTTATAGGTTCATACAAAATAGTAATTCACCAGTGATGCGCTGACTGCCTGCTTCGTCTTCGATTCTCCGGAGTCATCAGAAGTCGTTGCGAGAGCTACCGAGAGAATGGAGAGAAGAAGGAGGAGAGAGGAGGATGTCATGGTCGATGTCTATTCAATGATTTACTCTATCATTTCTGACCCTTTTCTACGGCCATCAAGAATTTTGCTGAATCGACCATAAATACTATCGGGAAATTCCCGATAATATTTATGGTCGATTCAGCGGATTCTTCGTCCGATCGATGCTCGTCGATCAGGGATGTTGACATCATTTTGAAGCCATTCCATAACTGCCACTCCTCTCCATATAACCGCCGTTCTTCAATTGACTCATCACTTCATTCAGAATGTTTCGTTCTACCCTCCTCGCTCTTCTCCTCGTTCCTCTAGTCGCCGGACAAGATCTGACTGACCTGAGTGGGAAGATTAAGGATCAAACGAAGCACCTCGTCAATGTCACCAACAATGCGCTAGCTAATATTACGGTAAGCAGTTGTTCATTTAATGAATTACTGCCTCCTCATCCACAAATACTAAAAATCCAGTGGGTACATATATACAAATATCAACATTTCTCACTGGAAACCCACCTCCCAACACATTCAACACATTTCTTTCCAAATTAAAATAGTTTGTTTTACAGAACGATCTCTCCAAGTGCGCCGACGGTCAGATGAATAAAGTGAGTATTATACATTTTTTTCATTAGAGAAGCCGCTAAAGCGTATTGCTTGGCTTGCAAAAAAAGGAATATTAACCACTTTTTTATTCTACATTTGTAAGTTGTATAAAATGCTGTTCAGATCGAGTTTAAAATCAACGAGGCTTGGGATTCCGTCGATTCTGCAATGGAGGAAATGATGGACGTCCCTGCTGTCATCATCAAGAAGATTCTTACCGAGGGACTCAACCTGGTAAGAATCACTTCGCCACACCGCCATTGTTCGAATCCAATTATACAGCTAGATATTCAATCAATACAATTACAGGCTCGGAAACCCATCGATGACCTCATTGGGGAACTGGAGAAGGCTGTGCGTGATTTTTGTGCAAATTACAGACTTCGTTTATTCAAATTTCATATTTCACATTTACAGGTCAAAATAGTGAAGGAGACCATACCAGTGACGCTTCCCACAATGCCCACAATTCCTACAATTCCGACACTGCCGACGGTTCCGACGCTGCCAACTATCCCCACAACATTGCACCACTTCCAACCCTTCCACCTCTTCCAACTCTCCCTTCTTGCCCCTGGTGTGGAAAATGAAAATCGGTCGTATTGATGGACTGTATTCAATAAAACGCTTGAAATGAGATCTGAAATACCCTAAAAATTCTAAAGTGAGATTAATGCAAATATGCGGTATGCAATATTACAACTTTCCATAACATGCTGAACTTGGGTTCAAAATATTACTACTTAACTTAAAACGACAAGCCCTGTCTGTCTGTGAGCGAGTCTGTGAACCTACAGTACTCCTCAAAATGTTCGCTGGGGCAACCACACTTCCTTGGGTCAGATACATGATTTTTGTCAAAAACACGAAAATCAATAATCAATAAATCAATCAATACTACCGTAACCTACAGTACCCTAAAAAAAGTTCGCTGGGGCAACCAATTTTGTTTGGGTCAGATACATGATTTTTGTCAAAAACACGAAAATCAATAAATCAATAAGTGCTACCGTAACATACAGTAAAAAGTTCGCTGGGGCAACCAAACTTCCTTGGGTCAGGTGGGTCAGGTAAAAAGTTGCCACTACGCCACGAAGTGGCGTAGTGGCAATTTTTTTCGATGCCCCCCTGGACCGAACTGTACCCGGCGACTGAAGTCCCCCTGGACCGAACTGTACTCGGCGACCGAAGTCCCCCTGGACCGTGCTTTGAAAACGTAGTGCGCCTACCCTCCACGCACCCCGCTATTTTTTCATATGACGTTGGAATTTGATTCAGATGGGTCTCTTTTATTGAATTATCGAAATCTTTTGTAACTACACTGACGTTGGGAAGATTCAGCAGTTCGCTACGTCCTTCAAACATTGTACAGATAATCCCCGGCGCTAATCACCATGTTCAACTTCCCGTTCTGCACTCCTGAACTTCTTGCTCATTCCATTTCCGTTCCCTTTCTCTCTTATCTTTTGGTTGGCGTGATCACCTCGTCAAACAGTCTCAATCTGCCCTCTCGAACAGTGTTAAGCAGGACGAGATAGAAGAAGTCGATGAGAGATTACAGAGAGAGAGGAGCGTCACACCCGAAGGGAAGGGCGTCGATCCGGTCTCTCTCTCTCTCTCTCTCTCTCTCTCCTCCCCCACCTCCTCATCCCTTCTGTATTCTCTCCCCTTCCACTCACGTCGAATGGCAGCTGACAACTCAGCTCCCTGGTCTCGATGGGACGCCCCAGGTACTTTGATTTGATACTTGCGCTATTCCTTGTTGCTGAAATAACTATAGATGTTAGTGTACTTATTCAATTGTTTTCTGAATTGTAAGCTACAAGAGATGTGATCAGATAGTACTTTGTAATTCGCGTCACTATTGTTTGGCCTTACAAAGAAGATCGTTATACAAAAAGTTCAATTGCAATCCTTTGTAAAATTAGTATTTTTCGAAATTGAAACTGTGTTTGATAGAGATAGCATTATCAGGATAATTTAGTATCGTAACGCCAAATATTTGTACTAGTTCGTTAGCTAAACATTCGATACATTGCATTCTCAGGTTTCCAATACGTCTCGACTAACACGCAGCCGACGATCCAGCAGCGTGTCTTCGATAATGGCTTCAACAATGGATTCAATAATGGCCAAAATGGTTTTAATGGAGCCAATGGATTCGCCGGAATGAACAACGGTTTCTCTAATGTCCAGAGAGATTCCTCTCAGAATGGATTCTTCGTCCGATCGATGCTCGTCGATCAGAGAATCAACTGTGAGTAACTATTTACTCCCGCTCGCTCTCTCTCTCTCTCTCTCTCTCTCTCTTTCTACTTCCTCCGCAAGATCAGCTGTATTCCACTCAAACACTTACTCAGAGAGAGATGGAATCACTCAGAAACAGTTCACTTTCACCCCTCTTTGCTGTAGTTCGTGTGGGTGAGGGAGGAAATCTCTTTTGTGCAAGGAAGAGAAGGGGCCTTTTCCTTGCTTTGTTTGTTCGATCGAATGGCCGAAGGCAAAGAGGAAATCCATCCACAGAGATCCCAACACATTTGAAAATCACTGTTAGGGGTTTCCCTGTTTCGAAAGCTAGTATAAATGTGTAAAATCTGAGATCGGGAGTTAAATGTAAACATAAAGAAACGTAGAAATTGCAGCTCTCGACCCGTCCTTCTATGATTGTGTGTACAGCGTTGCTAACTCTGCCTCGACAGTCATCGAACAGTGCTACAAAGATATCGGATGCTGTGCAAGTACCTGCTGTCCCAATGATGCATGGTCAGTCATACTGTTTAAAAATTCTCCCTCTTTCTAAACTGATGTAACAATAAACGCCCCAAGTGCACTTACAGGTAATATCATGAATTGTACCGCAAGTCTCGCCTTAGCGTTTTAGTACTAAGTATTAGACCATCTTGATTCTCAAAAAGCGTTGACAAAGAAACGGGCGCCAAATCCTTGTCTCAATCTCTTTTTCTTGTCATCTCGAATCAGTTTGCCCTCAGGCAACTTTGCCCTCTCTCTCTCCTCTCTCCTCTCTCCTCTCTACTCTGTACTCACAGCGTGTCACCAGTAGAAATCGAGTGCAAACAGAATGGCTGGGATAGCTCACGTCTTGTGGTGGATTAGAGCAAGAAGTGAGGAGGAGAGAGAGAGAGAGAGAGAGAGAGAGAGAGAAAGAAAGGAGAAAGGGACTGTAGGGGAGAGAAGGCACTCCTTCTTCCTCGTTAGACTGTGATAAGTCAGTGCGGGGATCGATTGGGAATTCATTGGTGTCTGGGGATTAAACGGATTAGGAACAAAGGGTCAGTAGAAATCGAGTGCAAACAGAACTCGAGTATACCTTTTACTCTAAACAGTCAAGTCACAGACAGATCATAACATCAGTTAAACCAATCATTTTTAACTGTTTACGAACCCGTGATTTTTCATGAATCCGATATCTACTTCAATTCCCCGCTCATTCCAGGAGGGACAAGTACGGCTGGGCGGTCGCTCTCATCGTCATCTTCTGTATTTTCATCCTCGTCGTAATGGCGATCGTTCTCTTCTGCTGGCTTTTCAACAGAGCGGCCGATAAGAATCAGAAGAAGGAACTACTCACGAATGCCGGCCTTTCGCCCGCTCACTCACAGGTAGGTAACCACAATATTTGAGTCTGCATATTTGTTCACTCTCTCGGTGGAGAAATGAGGAAGATATTTATTTTATTCGAAGTGGGTGGAATCCCGAATTTAACGTATTAATATTATTCGAAGTAGGTGGTCTCCTGAAAAAGCATGATCGAATTGAATGATCTTCCTTCGCAGCTCTCCCTCGCTCCTCCTCCTCCCCCCGCTGCATACAACACTGGCTATGTCTCTCCCGGTGGATATCACTACTGAGAAGAGAGTCGTCTTCTATTGATGAACCAGCCATCACTCTCTCTCTCCCTGTCAGATTCTTATGATTCTCGGCATCAGAAAGTAGATTGATGATTATGTGTTTGTCTGTCTGTACAGTCATGCTATATATTGTCATAACTATTGTCAGATCGAGTGTGTGTACTTAGTAATCTTGATAAAATGCATTCTTCATTTCCGTGTGATCATACACGAACAGTGAGTCACAATAGGGGGAGAAAAGAGAGGGAGGGAGAGAGAGAAGGAAGAGGAAGGAATAAGGGGAGGAAGGAGGAGGGAAGGGAGGAGAAGCATTACAAGGTCGGCCTCCTTTAGGTAAGCGACGCCCCTCAACTCGTTTGTTTTCCGCACCTGTACCACCCGAGTTTGGTTGTTCGATCCACTGACCTATTCTCTCTCTCTCTCTCTCTCTCTCTCTCTCTCTCTCTTTATTACCCCATCTCTTTGACTCATTTCAGTTGTTTCATCTTTCCCGCGAAGCTTCCATTGTCCTTGTCCTACAAGAGTAAAGTCGGACGAAAGATCGGAGTGAGGCCAGTCTCTTCTCTTTTCTCGCCTCTTCTCATATCTCCATTATGCGGCTGCTCCTTCTCACATTTATATCTTCCATACACGCTCAGTGAGTTCTTTTGTCTCCTTTCTCTTGCACTGTCACATCAATTCTCACTCTCACTTCGTTTTTTTTCTGCCACAGCGTTACAAACATTCAACCACAGGAATGACCTCGGCAACTTCCAAAAGATGCTTACTGGCTTCTTCAAGATGAGCGATAATATCCCTCTGACGCCGAACAGGCCGTCTAATTTTGGATCGGTAAGTCTCTTTTAAAAAATCATATACAAATTTTGAAATTTCTAGCGCCAACTCACGTACAAATACGTCGACCGGACCGAATACGCAGCGAACAAGGGAATTTTGGATCAGGTTAGTAACCGGGAAAAATGAAATAAGTATTGGTTGGTTGCTCAGGTATTCGAGAGTGATCTCGTCTTGACTCCTGGCCAGATGAGTGATGTCATTGCTGACTTCCAGGAAAGAGTTACAGGTTCGGTGCTGCTTTTCCATTGAAATTCGCAGTTCATTGAGATCTCTTATCAGTAACTGGTTGGCTACTCTAGAAAGTTCACACTAGTGGTCACTCGATCCATTATCTACCCCACTTTGATCCTCAGAGAGAGAAACCTGTACCAGTTATCCACGATAATACGTTCATAAAACAAGTTAGTGTTGTGCAAGAACGACAATGGCGACAATTGTGTTGATTGGCGAATAAGAAGCGCAATTCAGGAAAGAGACGGCGTGTGAAGAGAAAGGCAATTAAAGGAGATCGATTCCGATGGCCCAATGCTACCGTACCATACTCATTCAAGCACAATGATGGTGAGTTCCCGGCGAAGAGTCATAGCGAACTGTTTTACCCCACGAAACACATCCCGTTGTGCCTCGGGCGCCGATAAAAAATATAGAACATTGAGGATAAATATAAATTTCAATAAAAAAAAGTTCACATGCGTTACATAAAGCGTTACATAAGATAGAAGAAAGAATCATTTCAGGCAAATGGGTCTCTGTCATCAGAAAGGGAATGGCTAAATGGGAGCGAGAAACGTGCATTCGATTCGTGCCTCACACTCATCAGAGGGACAGCGTGGAGTACTTCAGAGGAGGAGGGTCAGTGATATTCGCGCTGAATCGACAAAGAATAATATATTTTCAAAGATCAAAATTTAACTAAATTCGTTCAGTTGTTACTCGAGTGTGGGAAGAATTGGTGGCAAGCAATACATTTCGATTGGATGGGGATGTGAGGGAGTGAGTTTTATCTGCGACACATTATTAACTGCTTCATCCGATATAATCTTTTGTGTGATATAATGCTTGAAATGACGTGATATCATTGAATCATCGAAGGACATCTAGTTGTAGGTACTCGGTCATAGGGGTGATCGTGATCACCTTGCGTGTATACAATCCTTGGTTTACCCGTTTATCTGTTGTTTTTTTTCAGGGTGGAATCGTTGCTCACGAGATTGGACACGCACTTGGATTCTGGCACGAGCAGAGTCGACCCGATAGAGATCAATACATTAATATCAATGAGGATCACATCGTCAAGGGAACTAGAGTGAGTTGCTTTGACATCTTCTTTCCATTTCGTAATTCAACCATGCGAAAACGAAAAGATACATTTTCATAATAATATAATTTAAAATCGTTTTTGCGCCTTCATCTGCGTCTCATTTTCATATTTAGGGCAACTTCGAAAAGCGTAATGACATCGACGACAAGGACATTCCCTACGACTTCGGATCGGTGATGCATTACGGACCTCAGGTGAGAGAGACTTAAGTGATATTGAGCGCTGAATTCGAACCATGGAAATGAAGGGATACAAAACATGAAGATTACCAAGTATTCCCTCAATGAGTGGAACTTACTCTACTTTCTTCAGTTGATTATTCTAGGCGTTCACCAACGACTGGAAATACGTGACGATCGAGACGAAAGATCATCGATTTCAACACACAATTGGACAGCGAGCGGACATTTCATTCGTTGATGTGAAACACGCAAATCGACTTTACTGTAGTCGTGAGTTATATCTCCAACATTTCCGCTTTTTCAAATGTGCAGCACCATTTCTTTATGTTTACACTATTATTCAAATAAATATTCTTGGTATTCCCGTCAGTTTATTTCCAATTTCTTTCAGATATCTGCAAGCGATCTCTCAACTGCGAGAATGGAGGATACGAGGATCCACTCGATTGCTCCAGATGCAAATGTCCGCCTGGCATCGGAGGAACGAGATGTGAACGAATCGCTACTTCGAATCGTATGTATTTCATTCCTGCACTGTTTATTACACCTAGGAAGAGTGAGAGCATGAGGTAGATTGTTTAGGGGCAAGAGACGAATAACCGTCGACGCGGTCGAATCATCATTTTTTTGCATGGCAGAATTTTCTTTAATATGTCATGCGAATCACAAACTGATCTTTCGACCTTTCGGTCAAACGCCATTCTTCTCGCTCAATGTTCATTAGTCCAGTGTTTATTTGCCCTGAGGGACTCTTCGCTCTTTGGTGCTCAGTCGCTTCCAATTACTCCTCGTTGACACGCAATGAGGGGATCCCCAATACAATTGTGTTTGTCTCAGTGTTTGTTTTGTGACCTCTGACCATCTGAGCAATTTTCAATGGAGGAATGTTTCAGCCGGTTGCGGAGGCGAAATTCTCGTGACGGGCTTGTGGCAGACACTCTCGAACAATAAGATCGGAGAGTGCTATTGGAAACTATATGTACGTCCGAATATGCACATTTATCGAGACGAAAGTTCAAAGGATCAATTGTTCTCGACCATAAATCATCCTTTTCAGACTCCATCGGGCAAGATTCACTTCGAAGTCCTTGAGAGTAATTACAAATGTGATTCGTCATGCGCCGACAACTACCTCGAGATCAAGCACACTGTTAAACTGGAGCAGACTGGCTTCAGGTCGGAGAGAGGGGGGGGGAGAAGAACACTTTACAATAGAGTAGTTGCGTCACACACAAAGGGGCGCCCATGCGAGGTTCCGCCACTCTTTTTGTGAGCCCCCGCGCGGCAGATGAATGACCGATCGGATCGGAGGATCGAAGGCAGATTGGAAGAATGAGATCAGAGAGAGAGAGAGGATTAGAGAGTGTGAAGATTTGAGAGAGGCAAGAAGGTTAGAGGGAGTGAGAGAGTGTGTAGATTGGTGAGAGCGTGGGAGGAATCGGCTAAATCGCCCAAGGCTACTGCCGCACTCACTGAAATCGATGGGAGTGTGACTCATGTAATGTTAGTTTTCTGAGATGAACATGGAAAAAAAGCCGAGATTTGAATTGACGTAATTTTTAGAAGCGATGAAAAATCCAAAAATTCAAATTTGAGACAGTGCTGCAACGCCGTTCCCGGCCCTATTATATCTGAGGGCAATGAAGTCATCATCTCATCAGTGGCTGTAGAGAAACCATCCAACTTCACCATCAGATATATTCTTGGTGAGTGAATAAATCAGGACATCAAGTAATAAACGAACTTAACGAACCAGAAAGATAACATGTGCACTTTGTGCCCTGAACAAAGTAACTTTTTCTGAGTGCAGGTAGAATAGTGCAGTCGCAATTAACATTTCCCTTGCAGACAGTTCGGCTGGTCTTCCGAAACCGCCTCCCGCAGCATGGGAAGGTGCTGGAGGACTAACTTCTCTTATCGGATCCGAGGCCGGAATCGATAACACTTTCGAGAAATACGTGCTGACTCAACTGCCGAATGTCCTTCACACGACCTCCGCCCAAGTGCCGAATATTATGAATCTGATCCAAGCTTTTCTCGGTCGATGATCTCCCTTTCTATCACTAACTTATCAGTTGTTGTACATACGGATAATTATTGTTTCGCTAGTTGCTCTGTTAATAGTCTCGATTATTGGAGAATTGGGAGAGACAAGGGCATAAACGAGTTCTTTCCCTCCATTCGATGCAATAGCCAGATCATTACTAGACGGATATCGACTTCTTCTCTCATCTCTCTCTCTCGATCATCTTTCTCCCCTCATTGCCCTTCTCTCTTATCTCCTCTTACTCATTCTTCAGTCACATCTTCTACATGCTATTGTATTCCCATCCTTCCCTCCATCCCTTCCATCTCTTCTCTCTCCTCTCATATATACACTATTCTCCATTCTCTAAGCACATCCAGTTTCGACTCGCCATTTCCATTCCATTTCGCGCATTTTGCCCCCGAGTTCAGGCTGGTTGAGAGTTCATCCTTCTCATCGAATCGTTGTTGCTTCTATCAGATTGTTTTCGTATTATCTTTCCCTTTTCCGACCGGTCATCGAGAGAATTTGATCTCTTCCGATCTCTCTTGCATCTTTTCTCCTCTCTGATTCCATTGACTCCATTCAATCAGAGTCTTCTCATGTTTGGGTATCCGATCTCTATCACCAGTCTCTCGATGGCTCAGTTCTATCTTCCATTCTTCTCTACTCATCTCATCTTTATTCATCTCACCTCCTTCAGTAAACATGGCTATTGTCCCCTCTCGTCTTCGCGATCAATTACTACCCAATTAGCGCCGTCTATTGACATCTCCTTGACATCTCGAGTTCGATGATTCCGACCACCTCTACCCCTCAGAACGATACCTCCTGCAGACCCCTTAGTCATAAATACGACTTATATATATATTTACATATGTATATTGGCATCTCCTCATCCCTCTCCTCTTCTCTCTCTCTCCTTTCATTCAAATGCCGATGGCTCTTCCAACTCTTTTCACTTTCCATATTCGTTTCTCTCCTCAAGTTCTTCCGTCTCAATCGCTCTCACTCTCAATGGACTAGAACGTGACTGGAAGTGACTCCTCTCTGTTCAATACTCGAGTACCGACCGCTCTCTTGTTTACTCTTCCTTCTGAATGACCACTACGAGCTACTCTTCAACGTGTTCATCGCTTCTTTTATCCTCACAAACTCATGCAAAGATACGAGATTGACAAATGGAAAGGGGAGAAAGAAATGCGATTTAGGGATCATAACAGCTAGATGGCAATGACTGATGGCGTACGATTAGTGGCCTCTCCGATATCTCATCTCTCGTTTGACCTCTCCTCTCTGCTTCCCCTCGGGGTTCAAGGGAAATCTCTCGGCACGCGGCTATCTATCGACACAGCTCAGTGTCAAACAGGTTGAGATCGAGAGGGAGAGATATGTGTGAATGGCGGGATTGATGGAGAGAGGGGCAGAGAGGCTAAGCCTCCTTCCCCCAATCTCTCCTCCCTCCCTCTCTCCTCTCTCTCTCCCGATCACCCATGTCTGAGGGAGGTAGTGGTCACAAAAGAAGAGGGCGCGAGTGCATACAAACTCGCCCTCTGACTCCGCCCACTCCATTCCCAAGTCTCTCTTTTGTCCGTTTCTTGCTTCTCTCCAGACAGCGCCGTTTCTTATGCAAGGGAGAAACGATATCTGCTAAGATTGATTATTTGTACCTGTCTTCTTCTATTCGCGTGAAGTTGTTCTTGTTACCGTTTCACTAATGATTATGCGCGGATACAGTAATCCATACCTACCGTATTCCAGTATTCGTCGTGAGTTCAGTTGTCGATCGTCGATGCGATGTCTTCGTATCGCGATCGGATCAACGCCGCGGCAGCAATGCATCACGCGCCCAATGCACTCGTGAGCAGGATACTGCAGGTATGAGACACAATCCGGAATATATTTTTGATGACAATTCGGTACCATCATTTCTGAGACAAGAGTGAAGAGTGGCTAGCCATTCATATCAGAGCCTACTCTTGATAAGTGTGTTAAAATCCACGTCCATTCCAATTAGGCATTGTGTGAAACCACTCGTTTGATCTTATCATTCCCTGCACCTCATCAGTAGTGAAACTGAACTCACGAACGAATTGCGTAGTAGTCAATTTTGTGCAGTATGTACTTCTATCATAACGCAGTTTCGTAGCACAGATATCCGTAGTCCCAAATCTGTATGATCCCTTAAATCTGCTGTCATCCGACTATTCTATTGGCACAAATCTGCGCTGACTATAAACGGTATAGAAACATATACAAAATGAGCCATGGGCACCATCTGTCGGCTCCTTGAGATAATTTGTCGCCTGATGTTTCTGCTATCGTCAAGTGCTTAGGCGCTCTCTATTCCAATTCTTCTTGCTACTGAAGCGACTCCCTATTGTCCAAAGGAAGATCAATGGTGTTCCTTAGAAGGGTGAAATAAAGAGGGGGGGGGGAGAAAAGAGAAGGTCGTGTTTGTCGTCTACGGTAATCCACAAATTCCATTGAGGTTGCCCTCGGACTCTTTGTGACTACGAGTGATCTACCATCGATTCCTGTTGATAATCCACTCATTAACTACGACTGCTCGTTTGACACTGAGTGCAGATGGACCTCTGCAGGCGAGACTTTTCTATTTCTCAGCTTTTCATAAAACCAATTGTATATATTTTTCGTTCTTTCTAAACCTATATGGAATTTCGGCATAGACACTTCAACAGTGAATACACAACGGTATATTTTACATATCTTAATTAATTATATAATTAATGTAATTCATCATTGTCCAGGTTCGCACCTCGATCGATGGCGAGTAGCCAAGGGTGAACCCGACAGTCTCCTCTGGTTGGCAGCCACTGGAACCATGCAATTACCATGTGAGTCAACGCTCTTTTTACTGTCCCCCATTGTAGTGTCTATGGAAAGGTAGAAGTGAGAGGGGATTTGACTGAGAAGTGATCACCCTCACACTTCTCCCTTTTCACAAGACAAACACCGTTGTTTGACTGTGTTCGTAATATCCACCCACGTGAATTCACTTCAGCTGAGCCCTTCTCGCTCATTGAGATAAGAGGACAGCAGACGGACGTTCTTTTGAGTGATGCTATCGCCTGTCAAGAAGGATCGTCATCTCTGTCGTTCATCTATTGGGCTATTGGTAGGGAGACGATGGTATTCAACACAGATACAAATATTAATACAGAACAATGCATATGATACATAAATCATCTAGAAAAGTATGACGGGTATGTTATTAAAATTTTCAGGAAACGCTGACCTCGAAGTGTGCCTCACCGATTTGGCAGGAGTAAAGTTCAATTGTACCGGAATGCTTGAATCCCCAGTGATGCCGGGCAAAGTACTACTCAAAATTCCTGAACTGCAGCGTCCATTTAGAGTGAGTGGAGCGAAAGTGAAATTGATTTTAAGGACTTTCTAAAATGAAGTGCTTCAATGACAACTCTGAATGTACAAAAAATGAGATTGTGGCCAATGACACGATTGCAGCCTTCCCATTTCAGATCATGATCAGTCCCAACACTCTTCCTGGAATTCTAATCGTCGACGACATCAAATACGACGCTCAGATATGCCAAATTATAAAGCCGACGAAGAGAAAAGAGATTACGACACAAGCTCCTCCATCAGTGAGATATATGCTTCCTATTTCCCTCCCTGCATGATTGATTTCCCCAGCATGGTTCATGACTTATCGAATTGACCTGTTTCCCCTCCTCAGTTTCCGCATGTTGCATGAGTTTCGTTCAGATGACATCTGCAGTTCCTGTTGCCTCACTCACACCAACTACCAAATGGAGATCGACTATTCCTACTGCGACTACGATGCCTCCAGAAGAATCGACAACTGAGATTACTACTGAGGCGACCACGACTAGAGTGACCACAACGACTGATCCTCCAACCACAACTGCTAGTACTACTACCACTTCTACTACTCATTCTACTACGACGAAGACGACAACGACTCCATCTTCTACTACAACGATCACTGAAGCAACTACTACCACCTATACAACACCGCGTACCACAGTATCGACAACGCCTTCCACCACAACAACCAATATTCCAACGACGACTCAAGGAGTGATCAGTTCGACGCAAGCAGCGCTTTCATCGACTGAAGTCGCAGAACAAGTAGAAGCAGAGGAGACGAGTATAGTAGAGGAGATAGACGAGACGACAAGGAGGGAATCGAATAAGACATCGACAGAAGGAGAGGAGAATGAAGAGGCATGCGAGAGTGTTTACAATTCAATTAAAATTTAAAATCGACTAATTGGAAATTCAGATTTTCGAGCTGACAACTCCGACGTATTCCACTCTCAAGCCAGAAAAGCAAGTGATCATCGATGAGATCGAGCCTTTCACAGAGCTGCCTGTATTGTGAGTTTTTCAATTTTCATGCATGTGGAGCAACAATATATGGTGATGAATATTTATTTCAAAAATATGATTGTAGGAAAACAACGATGTCGATTGTAAAGAAGATGGAGTTGTGGCGGATGACTTCCGTGGCTTCGAAAACAACAACCACTACTACTCCATCGACGACCACGACTACTACAACGTGTGTTCTTATTTATTTATTTAATTAGTTCATGTATCTGCGAAGAGTGCAATAGCAATTAAACAACCGATGAATTAAAAAAAGATAATCTGAATTGGGGTCGGGAGATGAGAGGAATAGTGAAGGCGGGGATGGTTCCGCGAATGGTTTTATCAGTGCCTTACATGTACTTCTACTAGAAATTGTGAAAAAATCATCAACGAGTCTGTTTTATGTAATAATTGTCATTCTGTAATAATTTGAGTGCGATTCCTCCTACGACTACTGATATTCCCTTCGATCTTCTCATTCACGGCAATCGAACTTCTCCGTTGTTCGATCGTCGACTCAATATGATTCTATCCGATTCATCCAAACTTCTCTGTGACTTCAAGGAAGAATTCGCGTGTCAATGGGGAGCAGAGGCCGGTCGATGGGCAATTGTGCAAGAGGGAGCGATTCCCTCACTGGAAGAGGACATCGGACCCGACCTTCTCCCTCCCACCTTCCCAGCCGCTCTGGTACTTCAGGGAACTGTGATGTTGACGTCGGATCCGGTCAGATGCCAGAAGGGACCAGGAAAGGTATGCCTCAACAAAAACAGATTTAAGAGCACAATGAATAAGCTGCATTTCGGGAAATAAATCAATCGGCTATCAACATTTTTAACATAATTACAGGTCCTCTTCCGTATGTGGTCAAACGGCAATGTTACTGTGCAGATATGCGCTTTGGGGTGAGAACTGAGTGAAATTAGTCGATCAGCAACGAACATAACACTGACTTGCTCTTGCGGTGTACGATGAATAAATTTAAATTTGCAGATATGGAATCGACAGTACTCGGATTGAGTGTTTCGACAGACAGCCAGCAAGTGAACAAGATGTGTCACTCGCTGTCTTCGAAATACCCGGAGACATTAAGGAAGCGTTTACTGTGAGTGATTTGCAACCATTTTTTATATAAAGGTCTTAAATGTTTTTTTTCAAACGTTGATAATTGCAGCTGAATATCGTTCCTCAGTGGGAGGCGGGAACGAAGAACAGATATCTCATCATTGACGAGGTTAGGACTTGGGTCTGATACTTTCGGAAAATCGTATTCGAAAAAGTTGCAAAATGCGAAAGTTCTTATCTAAATATTCGTTCTATTCGTTCTTCGTTTTCTAAGGTAATTATTTGAATTAAACAGCGTATGATTCAACCGTGCAAAAGCCGAGCATTGTAGGTTGCATACATTGGGGAGTGTATGGCTCCAACTACAACTGCCAAGCCATCGACCACTCTTACCACGACAATTCCGCCTGAAACAACTGAGCAAACGAGAGCAGTGCGAAGGAAGAGCAGCACCCAGGTATCAACTCATTGAAATGTAATTCAATTCAACTCTTATATCTCAATAACACAGAATAAAAGACTTTGTGGGAGTGCATAGTTTGGTAGTTATTTACTGTGGAATGAGGATTGGGAACTAATAGGGTAGATAAAATGGTCGGAACGCCCTCAGTATCCTATTCAGGTTCCTTCCACTCCTCCTCCGGCTTCTGAGGAATACGAAGAAGTGGCTGAAGTTGAAGAGGAAACACCAACGACAACGAAGATCGCCTCGATCAAGCCTCAAAAGAAATCAAGGACCTTCCCAATGCACGTTTTATTTATATGTAAACCTCAAAGTACAGTGATATTTATACAACGAAGATGAAGAGAAATAATAACATTTATGTTTACAGGCGCCTAATCACCACGACCACTCCAACCGTAACAACAACTGTGCCACAGGAGCCAGAAGAGGAACTCATGGCTACCTACTCAACCACACCGAGACCCGTACCGAGGTGAGCAAAAGCTGATCCGTGAGGTATTGAATGTTTCATTTTATATTTACTGAGTCTGCGCTTCATGACTTCTCGGAAAGGACAAATATATATTTTGTAGATTCACAAACAGCGGTGTTCGAGTAGTCACTACGACTCCTCGACCAACTGATTACTGCGCCCTACTCAATTGCAATTTTGACGGTTAGTTATAGTGTTTCTTGATACATTTCAGGACAAGTCAAAACAAAATAAAATGCTCTATAGAAAACGCATGCAACTACCTCAACCACGGCCTGACGAAGGTGCCTTGGACACTCAGGAATCGAGGTTTTTCCGAATATTCTGAATAAGATTAAAATTGAAAATGATTGAAGGATATGGCTATCCCCTCACCGGTTCTACTGATGTTCGACCTATGCCAACTAATGGTCAATTCGTTTCTTCCCTTCTCGCTCCAGGAGATGTTGCTATACTCGAGTCTCCCAAATTCAATCTTAGTTCGTCACTCAACGTTCTTCTCTTCCAGTGAGTTCATGTTTCTCCCTCTATGATTTACATCGTACACCACAAGGGTGCGACAAACTGCACATAGATGGGCGAGATCAATATATGTTGTGAAACAATGAGGAATTAACAGGGGAGGGCGAGTAGGGCGTGATGTTTTATTATATTATTATATTTTTATTGTACTATATTATTGCTTTAGCTTATCATTCTCTTCCAGATACTATCGTCCCACTCAATCGTCCACAATTCGTCTCTGTCTCGGTAGTCGATACACAACTCCTCTTCGAACAGTCGCCGCTTTTGCTCGCTGTCCCTCAATTCTGAGAGCGGTCACAGCACGAAATGCATTCCGATGGAACACAGTACATGTTCAACTACCACCCGGCACCACTCATGTAAGTCACACACACAAGCTCTTCCGCAACAACTATCTCATTTATTGTTTGAAAATCACGATATGTGAAAAAATACGTTTTGCTTGTAGTTACTATGGGGAAAACGGTTGAGAAGTATCATGATTTGATTTGTATCATCTTCCAGTTCTTCCTCGTCGCTCACAACAGCGAAAGAGCGGACTCGCGCACCTCGATCGCCCTCGACAATATGAGAGTCGCCATTTGTGATCCCAAGAATTTCGCCCCTGAAGAGGTATGTGCACTTGATTCCAATATTATGGAAATGGATTAGGAGGAGAGGGTAAGCAAAGTGAAAAAAGACACTACCGATTTTATACGCTTCACCACTCCGATGTGGCGTTTCAATCATGCTGGCGGAATGCGCACGGATATGATGATATTTAAAGCCTATTCATTGAATTGATATCATATCTTTAAGGTGCATCGAATGTTCACCTCTGCTCTTGCGGAAGACGGAGGGGCTGAGTCTCGAATAGAAGGAGTTGTACAGTATCGACCACAACAGAGACCGCCATCTCTTCATTCATTGGGAGAATTCGCCCATTCTCCGTCTCATGCAACTTCTCCCTCCAATATGCGACTACCCGTGTATTCAGCAACTCAACCGAGTCGACTAGATCCATTCCATCGATTCCGATCGTCTATTGATAGAACTGCCTTCTTTAGCAACGAATAAGTATTGCCTCTCATCGATATTTCAGTGCCACATCTCATGAGGATTATCTTTCACATCACATGTGTAAACCCAGTTCTCAGTGCCTCTCAATCTAGTCCAGTCAGTTGTATCTCGCTTTTCCTCACTAAGTTATTGTAGTTTGTTAGATGCCTCATCCTTAATAATTGCGTGTCATAATATCAGTGTGCATATCTTTCACTAAAGTATCTTTCATTTCCTTCTCATTCTTTCGCATTTCATTCTTTCACATCTTCGACGGTTATTTTTGCATAAATATTGTTCAAGGAAAGTCTACCACGTACTGAAATCATGCCAATTTGAGTAAACAAAAACATTTATTTTTTACCTTTACGAATAAAAAATATTCTTTTTGATCATGTGCACAAAATTGGCTTATATCCGGCCAGTTGTCAGAGAACGTAATATCGACTGCACGACCCAGATTATTGATTATTTACCACATATCCACGTTGTCTGCTGTTTCTCTCCTTTCTCTTGCTTTTCCGGTGTTACTACAATCTTTCTCAAATATCACGCATTTTCTCGAACTTCATATTCAACATACCCCTTCAACATATTCCATATATTTCGAGAACGATACATCAAGCAAATAGACTGTTAGTGATCATGCTGAACTAGGCCATTCTTTTTTTGCTCCTCGAGTTATTCCCAATTTTCTATCAGTCCCATTTCACAATAGTTGATCACAATAGACTGAAACGATTGATTAATCGTTTCCCTTGAAGATAACTCAGTATTTTTCTCTCTATAATAAAGTTCGGTCAGATCAACGCCTACCCTGTGGCAGCGTCTTTTTTGTGTGGATGGTGATCAGAATGGCTTAGCTCTTCTATTCTTATCCTTTAAAACCATTGATTCCGCGTTATTGGCCAATCACTCCGATCTCTCTTCATCGAGACTTGTTCTTTGCCCGGTTCAACTAGAAAGATACCTCCGTCTCTTGTCCCCAATTCACAGCTATAAATCTTGTACATTACCCTGACGGAATAAATAATGAATACCCGCCAACCTACTGTCATTCTCCGCCCTCTTTGGGACACCGTACCATTCGTTCACTCTGCCTATCTGCCTTATGTTCTTCTTCGTTCTCACACTAGTTTCGAGTAGCGCATGCAATCGAGACGGGTATGAGCCTGTCTAATGCCATCATAAACAACCCGGCCACCTTTACCACCAATTTCAGCTAGAACAAACTATATTTCAGCTACATTTAAATATGTCCTGCCCGTCGGCGAAGCGAGTGAAGAGTTCAGGAATCTTTGAGGCTTTCAAGAAGGAAAATACAAAGGTAGGAAAGATATCAATCATTTTTTAGCTTTTCTCATCAGTTTTTTAATTATTCAAATTATTAATATTTAGAAATGTAATTACTGAAATGAACTGCAAATTAAATTGCAGATGTTCCTTCATCTTCCTAATGAAATCATCTGCAATATCGCTTCCTATCTCAATTTCGCTGATCGGAGTCGAATGAGAGTGAATAGAAGACTGGCAGAGATCGAATCAATGATGAAAATGAAGAAAGAAACAGGAGAAACGTGGAGCAAAGTCTCGATAACAGTGAGTATTATATTTTCTATTTTTATACAATCGTTTAATAGAATATACTTATAGTAATATTTTTGCATTTTTGTTTTCGAAAAAAGTTGCCACTACGCCACTTCGTGGCTCCGTCGCAACTTTTTTCGATCGCTCTCAGCCTCACGAGCCTTTCTCAACGGAAACGCAGGATACCGTGGTTTGAGTTCCCTGGCGTGTTCGAACACGTTTGTCACATCGCAAAACACTTTTCCTCTGATCGCTCTACGAATCATTTGGAAAATTTTCGACATTTTCGATTTTTCAGGTTAAAAAGAGTTCGAACATGTTCAGACACGTTTCCGACAACATAAATCACTTTTCCTGTGATCCCCTACGCTCTCTGAATCATGTGGAAACTTTTCGAAATTTTGGATTTTTTTATGTTAAAACTCGGCAAAACAGGTGAAAACGTGTTTCATGTTACTCAAGAACGTGCTAGAAGGACATCTGAGACATGCGAATAATGCGGCAAACGTTTTGCCCGCGGCGGGATTCGAACCTGGGGTCTCGGTTTGAAAGTCAAGCGCGTAACCCACTTGGCTATGGATTTGGTCAATTAAATTTTGTAAAATGTGAAGGGCATTTTGGTCTGTTGTCGTATGAAAAAGGATCCGAGAAGATAGAGCGATTTTGAAGCACTTTATAAAGCTTCCCGAAACACGATTCCGAGCCTCCAGAAAGGGGTCAGGGGCGAGATAGTGTGCCAAAGTGAGAAAGTTCCTCTTGATTTTCCTTGTTCTCTCGTTTTAAACCCCTTCCTGCGAAGTTTGCCAGCATGTGGAATGATTTTAACGAAATGTACGAAAATTTCGTGAAATTGAATGAAATCAAGCGAAATCAATCGATATTTCACTTCGAAACTTATCAATCTCACATAAGTCTCCGGTACTCCTTTCTCTCTCAAACTTCTCCATATCTGCCTTCTCGGGGTTCTATCATATGCTTTCTCCAAATCAAGAAATGCGGCAGCAATACCCTGATTATACTCAATGTGCCGTTCAACCATCTGACTCAACAGGAATACGGGTTCGGAGGTTGACGAACCGCTCACGAATCCAAACTGCGAAGGGTTTAATATCACGATTTCTCTCAATCTTCTATCGACACATCTTTCAAGGATCTTCATCGTATGTGAGATCAACTTGATCCCTCTGTAATTTCCACATTCTCGGATATCACCTTTCCCTTTGTATAATGTCACAATCTCACTTCTCCGCCAGTCCTCAGGCATCTTCATTCCCTCAAATATCCTGTTGAACAGTCTCGTTAGCCACCCCACTCCGCTCTCATTCACAGCTTTCCAAACATCGACTGGAATCATATCGGGTCCATAAGCCTTTCTCCATGGACACTTTCCAATTGCCCATCTCACTTCGTCCAGACTCCAATATGACACCCGTTCATCCACCTCGTCTCCATCTCTCAACAACGTTTGTGGCTTTTCAACATTGAGTAAGTCATCAAAATATTCTCTCCACCGTTCTTTCACATTTCTGGCACCTCGCACAACCACTCCATTCTTATCACAGCTCGTCTTGACCTCTTTCAGATCTTTCTTCATCTCATTTCGGTTTCTAGCTAGTCTGTACACTGCTTGTTCTCCCTCTCTTCCATCTAACAACTCATACACTTCATCATATGCTTTCATCTTAGCTTCATGGATGACCTTTCTACACTCAATCTTCTTTATCTCATATCTCCCTCTGGTCACATTATTTTTATTCTGAAACCATTCTCGAAATGCCTCTCTCTTCTCCTTAGTTACGACTCTTACTTCTTTATTTCTCCAAAACCATGAATCCTGGTTCTTCTTTCTCCTTCCCTTTGTCTCCCCAAGAACGCTTCTTGCGCATTTCAAGATTGCCTCTTTCGTATGTGACCAGACTTTGTCAATCTCTATTTCCATGTCCATCGGATCGATCCCCAATGCTCCCGTTCGTATCATATCTCTTTCAAACTCTTCTCTCATCGATTGATCCTTCAATCTCCACCACCTTATCTTAGGTTCCATTCTAACCGTCTCCTTCTCCTTCTCCTCCGCATCCCTCCTTTCCTTCAGTCTCACGTCGCATACAACCGGTTTGTGTTGGGGCGCCACAGATTCCGAGGGGATTACTTTCACATCTTTCACTTTCCATCGATCGGTCTTTCTCATGAGAAGGTAATCAATCTGCGTTCTCGTACTACCAGAGTAATATGTCGCCAGATGACTCTCTCTCTTCTCAAACATTGTGTTGAGCACTGCCAGGTGGTGCTGCTGTGCAAATTCCAATAATCTGAGACCATCCAAATTCTGTCTCCCATATCCTTTCCCTCCGTGAACACACTTATCCCCAAAAATCTCGGGCTTCTTCCCCACATGACCATTCCAATCTCCTCCCAAAATCACGACGTCCTTCTCATCAATCGATTCAACTATCTCTCCTACTTTTGCATAAAACTCTTCCTTCATTCTCCGATCTAGTCCAGTCTGTGGTGCATAAGCAGATACTATGCTAATCATCTCGCCATTGATATCCAACCTCACCTTCATCAATCGACAACTGACCCTCTCAACTTCCACAAGGCATTTAGAATATCGCGGGGAGTGTAAATTAGCGAAAATACCAAGAGCTGAGAGAAAGAGCTGAGATTAAATATTGTTAACTTGCAAATATTAATTTATTATGATGTTTTGATAATCAGATAACTTATTGTTAGGGCACATGTGATATTTATTTGAAATTTTAAAATGACAAAGTTGAAATTAATAGGCGACTAAAACAAACAATAGACCCTTTTCTTATTCAGATGGATTACCGAAAGAATATTTTGTTCAATTTAATCAGCATAAAGAAGATGATGCAGTACAGGAAATTAAAGAAGATATGCATCGGTACTAAATACGACTGTGCGATCTGCAGTATTTTTGAAGTCGAATTTGATCTTCGTTTGTGTTCCCATAAGTTTCCCCCTCAACTTCCCCTCAAATATTTTCTAAATTCGCGCACATTTTAGAAAACTTTATTTGCTCTATAAGCAATATTTATAATTTTCCATTACTCGTTACAGACTCCTGCTGAAACATATGTTTCGTTCTTATCGCATTCAAATGCATTGCGTGTAATAGAGAAAGATAAATTCTTCTGCAACTAATTGATGCTTCAGTAACTTATAAATTATCAATTCACAAGCATCAACCCATTTGAATAGCTTATCGTAGGAACCGTAACCGTAGGAAAAGAGAGACCACATGGAAGGTGAATTGTGGAGTGGCGTCATATAGACGCCAATGGAGACTAAAGAGATTGACAATAGCCCCGAATCTCAGCGTATTTTCAATGCGCATAATTGGAGACTAGTTAACAAACAGACGAGTGAATACCAGTATGCCAGACATACCAGAAATTTGCGATTTTTATATCTCGAAATTTCCTAATTTCACCAGTCGCCTCGAAGTTTAGATTGCAATCTAATACAAAGAACTAGAATTTGGCCAAACCAGAAAGTTCATGAAACAATCACGAATAATATATGACGCTCTCCGCGATAGATTCAACAATTCTCCAACAGAGCTCCGCACAGCTCAAAATTATCTCTCTGTTTCTCTCCATAACTTGCCCCCTGGGGTAGTTTTCGATGCTCTACAAGGTGGCGTCTTTCGTTTTTCATGAATTTCACTATTGGCGCCAAAACGGCGCCGCGCCAGAATACGGGGAAATCGAATTTTGGAAATTATCTCTTTAAAAATTGCAGATAGAGCGTCACAATCTCACGTATACTATCAGAATTTGATGGCGAATCTCGCTGACTAATTTATTTGTCGCTAATTAACCTAATTAGACGGTAATTAAGAGTTTTTGACTCTTTATAGTGTGCAGGTCGTGTCATACCTCATTCGAACCGCCGTGCGATTCTGATCCTACCGTTATAATTTTGTGTGAAAGCTAGGGGTGGAAAGTACTTTCTCATTAGATTTAGACTTGAAAATCGATAAAAAGCAAGTTCACACTTGATTTTAAAGAGGAAAATTTGTCACAATGTGTATATAAAACAAATATTTTGTCTACATAAAACTTTCGCGAGATAAATTTGAACATGAAATATTTTTGCAAAATGAGCCGTCGCGGAGGGGAGTCGAACCCACGTGAGTCGGGTGGAACAAAAAGTGAGATTTTGGTACTATACGTTATGAAACGTAGTAAACTATTAATTATAGTGCACTGTTGAAGGTAGATTTTATTTTTGCACTCAGAGGCGCTGTTTTGAGCGTTTTTATCATCTAAATCTAATAAATCTAATGAGAAAGTACTTTCCACCCCTACTTTTCACTCAAAATTATAACCGTAGGATCAGAATCGCACGGCGGTTCGAATGAGGTATGACACGACCTTCACACTATAAAGAGTCAAAAACTCTTAATTACCGGCTAATTAGGTTAATTAGCGACAAATAAATTAGTCGGCGAGATTCGCCATCAAATTCTGTCAGAATACGTGAGATTGTGACGCTCTATCTGCAATTCTGAAAGAGATATTTTCGAAAATTCGATTTCCCAGTATTCTGGCGCGGCGCCATTTTGGCGCCAATAGTGAAATTCATAAAAAACGAAAGACGCCACGTTGTAGAGCATCGAAAACTACCCCTAAGCGTAAGTTATGGGGAGATTTCATTTTTTGCTGTGCGGACCATTTGTTGAACCTATCGCGGACAGCGTCATATATTCGATGTTATAAGACATTCATTAAATCAAAAAGGGGTTCAAGTTTGAAACATCGTTCGAGACCATACATTACACATTTTTGAACATTCCAATACAATGTAAATATGACACGAACCAGACAATAGTAGTGGATAAACTTCGAGACAGTTTACAAAGAAAGACTGAAGCTAATCGATTCAAACTATTCACGGATGAGCAACTCGGAATTTTGATCTATTCGGTTTATGTATACTTATAAGTGAGTAGTGCTTCACCACTGATCATGTTCTCTTATCACAATTGTTTGTTCTCTTTGTCAGAACTTGTTCAATCTCACTCAACCCTGCAGAAATCAGATGCGTAAGAGAATAATGTTCGTGCGATTCAGTCATGTCGACTAGACCCTCCAAATATGCTCGGAATTCTGAGTGTCAGATGAGAAAGGAACGTTCGTTCATGACGAATGACTCTCCTTGATACATTGTCCGCATAGACGGAGGAGTCTTTCGCATCGATCCATATTTGCAACCGCAAGAGGCGTCCTTCACCTATACTAATAAGATTGTTATAATTATAATTATCATATTAAGCAAGCAACGCACAAATCGTCAGTGAACAATGAAAGCAGTAAGGTAACTCAGAAAAACTGCCAAATTTGCCTGATTTTGAGAATATGAGAGTACACTCATTAAAATGCCAACTGGCAGATCTATGTTTGAATCCCAAAATATTTTTCTTTCAGGATTAAACGGAATGGATCTAACCGAGTGTTCTGGAGAAATTATCGTTGCTGAAGACGAAGTGTGTGTTGAAAGTTGCGAATGATGCACTGATGAGGTCTCCCCACCCTCAACAATACTTATTTTTCGCCAATCTACATCGCTTTTCTATTGTGTCCAACTCCTAGTAGACAGGTGAAACTTACCTTTATGGGAAGTCTCGACTTAATTTCTAAATAAGTACGGCTCATTTTTCATGAAAATATAGGCCACTGGCTATCCTTTCCCGCAGACCGCTCACCGTTAACGGAACACGCATAATACGGTAGGAAAAATCAGAGATGTTTCAGAAGAATGTGCTAGTGATAGATGGGCTCACACTGGTGGATCCTTGCGGTGTGTCGTATTGGGAGTAGATGATGCAATCGGGATGTTCACTAGCTCTCACACTCGACACGTGACCATTTCTCTTGTGAGTGAGAGGCGAGCCCGCATTGACATTTGCATAGACGAGACTCGATTGTTGATGGACGGCCGGATGAGAAGAGCGAATTATTCCCGCACTGCTCATGCCCAATCCCGTTTCCACTTCTGAAATACCAAACAGATCAACCAGAACCCCCTTCCAAATAAAACATTAATATTTTAAGAATTTCAACAATTTCATGACTAATTCGTTGCCGCGTACGTTTTCCCACTGGACTTGTACGATTCTTTTTGGAAAGAAGTAAGTTCATTGAAAACGAAGCCAATCTCATCGTAAAGTCGACTGAGTGCTGTCTTTCTCCCACCTGGCAACTGCATTTGATGAGCTGTCATGTGGTAGCCATGGTTATTATTCGGAGGCGCTTTCATCATCATTTGTCGTGCCATCTGAATGCATACGTCACAAGAGGATAAAGAAGAAAAGAAATAATAATGACGAAATGGAAGCTGTGTGGGAATCTCACGTGTTCGTCGAGTCTCGAGTCGATTGATCCTTCTCGTGCGTGCATCATCGCTGGACCCCAGTCGATTATCACCTGATGTTCACTCATAGAGAGTCTGGACGTATGCAACCACATAGTTTAAAAAGCTATGACGAGTGACAGCATACTTGCCTCTCACCACGAGCTGTTCGAAGGGAGGGAATGTATGGAATGAGGAGGGTTGATAACTGTTCTGGGGGCATGACAGAAGCGCAACGACAAAAGCGCAACGGCGAATAACTCTGTTCAAACTTCAAAAATTGATTTGAAACTTCAGCGGTGATTTGTCAAGACCATTTGACATCGAATCCGCACGATCATTACTTGTTCCTTGCATTTTGAAATCGTTGTGCAAATGTCGTTCCGCTCATTTTAGGATAATTTCACATAGTGGGTTCGATAGAGAATTCAATTTATATACAGAAAAACTGCCAATTTTGCATAACCTATAAGACTATTTTAAACTGGGTTAGAACAATCGAGAGAGGTCGTTGCGCTTTTGTCGTTTGCGCTTCTGTCATGCCCCCACTGTCCTCTATGAAACGATTCCTCGGAGAACCGTTATCCAACCAAAATTCAGTGGTGTGCAGTTATAAGAATTTATTACCTTTCCACACAGCACCAAACCGACGACCATCGTCGTTGGACCAGCGAGCCACACCTGAACAATTTCGCGTCTTGCATCGATTTTTGTTGGGTACTGTAACCTTTCCAATTTGTGAGTCCTTCTGGAAAATGGCGAATACTGTGAAAACGAGACCAGTTGTGATGAGACCGAAAGAGACGCATCCATAGCTGCAAATAACGATTTAAAAGTTTGTAAGAAATCACGTATATTGCTTCTCTTTCTACAGTTTCGGCAAATCCACGTAGGGGTACTCATTGATATTCTACATAAATGTCGAAGGGACGTGTTTGTGGCGTCGTTCTGTTCCTCGTCCTTCCAATCCCATTTCCGTTCCCATCCCAATCACCTTGGTCTCTCTCTCTCTCTCTCTCTCTTTCTCTCTTCTCCCCTCTCTTGATTGACATCATGGAGTAACCACCTGCTGGCTTCGTTATTTGTATTCGCCCTACTGCCTCTTTTGGACACGATTCGACGTCTTTCTATCTCCTTCTCCTCCTTTCCTTCTTCTCTACCACTGGAATACCAGCAGTGAGTCGGCCATTGTGTCGCCACTCCACACTTTCACACTCGAAGACGCTGCCAAAACAGGCTTTTCACTGACTGGGTCGTTCAATATCTCTCTCTCTCACTCACTCTCCTCCACTCCACAAATCTCTCCCATGCACTACGAAACCCGAGACCGATCTCGGAGTAGAAGGAAGTTGGAGAGTGAGCGAGATCATTCCTTGTCCTTTTTCCACTCGTCAATCGAAGTCTTGACTCTCTTTCTTCTGAAGCCGCGACTCTTTCTCCCCCTTATTCTCGACCAAATCGAATACAGAGGCGCGCATTATCCAATAAGCGAAAGGGAGACACTTGACGACATTTGAGTGCGAAGAAGAAGGGAGAAGAGAAAGAAAAGAGTCGAGATTGAGAGAGATTCACCTGATGAGATGGATCTGATGACGATGAAGTCGAGTGCAACAGCACATCGAAAGAGGAAAGAAACTCCCGATTGGATCTACAATTATGATTGATGTGACTTTAAAAACCCTGATTAAAATAAAGATTTGAAATCCCGCAAATCCAATATCTCTGTTCCCGAGTAACCATTTTTTTCTTCAAATCTTTCCCTCAATCGGTGATTTTTAACGTTGCATGAGAGGGAACGGATATGGACAATCTCAGTGTCGGGATCACAATCCAGGGATCGTCAGTAAACAAAAGTTGTGATTCAGAAGAAAAACGGGAGAAATTATAGTATGGTTTCGGGGGGGGGGGGGTATGGGAAGAATGGGAGACTCACGGAACTATCGTATCTCAACGGGACTTCGATCGAATGCGTTCGTTTCCTTTCTCATGAAGAGTGCTTCTGAATGGAAATGAGAGTATTTCCAAATGCTTAAAAAAGAGAGGAGAAGGGAAATGCAGATGGATTGAAAGTTTGAGTGGTGGAGAGCCAAAAGAGAGAAAAAGGCGGAAAACGAAAGCTTCAATTACACAATGACATCTCATAGGGGGAAATCTGGGATGGATAGTGGAAGAAAAAGAGGAAAAAAACAGAATGAGATCTCATTTCTCTCTTCTCTTCACTTCCTAAATGAGGTCCATCGTTGAGACGAAGTGATGAGAAAGTTAGAAAGAAGAAGAAGCAGAAAGGGGAAGATGACCTGAGGGAGAAGAATGGAGCTCCCCCCCGTTAGTGGTATGAATGGTAGAGGAGAGGAGAGGGACGGATAGAAAAGGAGGAGAGAATGGAAGAAGAAGAAGGAAGAGATCATTGGAAGACAACGGAGAAATGAATTGAGTGAGGGATGACAATACTAGAATTGTAGACGAAGGAAAGCAGAGAAGGGAGAAGAACTCTTAAGGATTCGGAGGGAGAAGAAGATAAAAGAGAAGAGAAGAAGAAGAGGGAAGGGCGAATTGGTGGTGAGAACTTGAGCTTCTCTTTATTCCTATGCAAACTTTAGATGATTTTGGAGTAGACGAAAGAGGATAGAGAGAGGGGCTAAGAATGGGAGGAAGGAAGAGGAGGGAGGAGGAGGAGGGGGAGAGGGATAGAGAGGGCGTGAGAGAATGAATAAGTGGAGACAAGGTTCAGATGGTAGGGGAAAGAGTTGATGGAAAGGAAAGAGACAAAAGAGGAGGAAAAAAGAGCGGCGACTGACTTGAGGAAGGCAATTTGGAAGGACGAAACAAGATGGAGAATGAAGTGAGTGAGGGAGAGGAGGAGTCTATACGGATTGAAGCAACCCAACAAAGGGGAATCAACTGACGACGAGACCATACACGGTCGAGTGAATATTGTGAAGGAGAGACGACTGGAGAGAGAGAGAGAGAGAGAGAGAGAGAGAGGGAGAGAGAGAATTCTGATTGAGTACCAATACTCTTTCCCCCCTGTTACACGCATTATGTCGACGTGAAAGACACAAGAGTGTAAAAGAAGGCGCTTTTGAATCATTTATGCACTGCTTTCAGCTGCGAGATCAAGAAATGATTATGAGGTCACGATTCGGTTTGCCCGTTGAAGTGAGACCACCCACGATGGCCAATCGATGACTGCGGTCGATCGGAATCATCGAGTGACCTGCAATCACACCATATTATCACCTTTTTGAGTTTTATATTTGTATCTCCTTCCCTATCAAAATATAGGTCAGAATCTATGAAAATTCTTTTATTGTTCCTCATATCTTTAATTATCGTCACACCCGTTGTGGGTGTATCAAATTTCAAAGAAATAAATTTAATTAAAGAAATAAATTAAATTGGAAAGTTAGGAGGCATGTCGACCATTTTCGTACATATAAATTACAGTTTCACAATTCACGTATGACACAAAACCAATTACTTGCTTTGATCTTTATTTACTGCCGATGTGAGATTTCCAGTTTCTCTCTCACCGTATAATGGTGGCAACTGCGATTCCCTTGATTTCCACCTTTTCCCACGTCTATCGACAATCCACAGTTCAGATGATATCGTATTCTGACCTGTGTTTTTTTTAAAAATTTGTAATAGAGTGCTGAATCATTGCTATGAGAATGAAGGGTTTTTTTTAAGTTCACCGATCAAACGTATTTCGTATTAGTCGACAGTGATGTTCGATTACTCTTCAATTCAGCACTCTTGCTAAGAGTTTCTAAAAAATGAAGAGAACCAAGTATATAATTGGTACATACCAATCATCATTCTTCCAAATGGTTCTCCTCCATGGACAAGCACAGTTTGATCACTCAAAGTGACGCTTGCTTGATATCTTCGACCACTCAACGAAGTCATTGGTTGCTCCTCTTTTCTGAGAGACACTACTTTATTTTTTCTAATTCGCTCCATTTCCTTTCTCTATCTCAGTTATCCCATTTTCTTAGTATATTTTGGTCGTAGGGAGAATTCACAAGAACGCGTTGGATTTCCCTAGCTCTTTGTTCTGGGAATTTCGAGTTGAGCGACGGGGCAAATATCGCATATTTTTTTACATATTTATTTTATTATTATTTATTTTAAATTATTCATCTTTTCCAACTCACTTTAGTTCGATTGAGGACCGCTTCCAGAATACTCGTTGCAGTGCGGGAAAATTGTCTGGCAGTTGCACCTCTTCCGTCTAAATTCACACCAAACTTCACAATCACCAATTTGTTTCATCTCGGCTATTCTAAGTACTCTAGATCTTCGTAAAGCGGGAACCAGCAATTAGGAACCAGCAAAGTTCGGCAACATTTTTGCCATAATATGCAGTTGCGCGGCTCGAGTTGCAACTTGTGAGTGTGTCGGTAGTGTTCCCTAATACACGTCTTTGTCACCTGTAATCCAACGAAAGTGTCCGCTCGCCCTCCCAATAATTGCATCGTTCTCACTCCAATTCCAACAGCAGAGTGTCCTCCTCGAGATTCGATTCCCTTTTCAATCGGACCAGAATACACGAATCCGGTACGCAAATCACCTCAATATCTTCGTCAATCCCCTTTTTCGATTTATGTGTTGGCATACTGCGCAAATTTCGCGGAGAAAGGTTCAAATTTCAATTTTCGCAATTGGTTATTCCAGCTTTCTGGGGGTGTAAAACTATTTTACACCCCAATAAAAATTTAGGCCTCTAGCACCAAATTCCGGGATTCCAAATATGAACTTTCAGTCAGTAAATTTGCGCAGCGTGGTCCTTCTGCCCATTCTCTTTGACAACTTTTTCGTCATTTCCTTCTCCGGTCACTACATTCCCTATTAGTCGTTCAAAAACCGGTTCGTCTTCTGTCTCAACGCCGCTGTTTTGCCTCTCTTTCCAACACCAAAAGTGACTGAGTGGCTGGTCCTTCGATTTAACACAGAAAAAGAACCGTTATATGTGGCTCCTGAACTGCGTTCGTATGTGATATTTGACCCGTTTTGACATGCAAACGACGTTTAGGAGCCATATATAACATACATTTCTGTGAGTGTACCTTGAATGCGTAGAAGGGCGGAATGGCATCTCTGTGTGCGCAATCCTCCCAATCGACCGATCACCACAGCCCCCGCCGTCTCTCCAATCGATTCCAGTCCATTCACACTGTGGCTGCTCAATCCTGCACAAATTCCTGCCTTCTCCCCTTTTCTTCTCCTCCTTTTTGCCCATTTCTCCGCAAGAACAATGTCTTCTCCCTTCTCTTCTCCCGTTTCTATCACGACTGCTTACTATTCTGAGATCTCTGACTGCATCCAAACTTTCTCTACTCTCGTGCAGCCGTTGTTTGTCACACAGAGCCGGGCTATTTCAACGTACGGACAGCTGCATCCAGCAGTTCACCTGTCCTCTCTCTCTCTTTATCTCTCTCTCTCAATCTCTCTCTCTCCCTATATCCCTCTATCTTCTCACCTCCTCCCTCCGGAAACGACGCTGGTCTCCGGTGTTTAATCCATTCTCCTCCACGCGAATCGAACGTCGAAATCTGCAAGTGCGTCAGTTTCGTAACCATTCAATTTAAGAAATCAGTGACGCATAAACTCTTTGGGAGCTATAAGACAGAGACTCTACATGCAGTGTATACACTTTCCCGTGTATACACAAACAGCCATGCTGATATTCACTTGAACTGAATTAGTTTGCTAATATCTATAGGCATTTCAAGTGTACTGCAATTACTAATTATCGTAACTACAATAGGTATGACTGCCCTCTCCCCTCTCAATTACAATTTCAATTACAATTTTTTTCCGCCAGTGTTAGGGGTTTCGTGTGATTCAGATTGTCGATACTCTCACATCATGCGTTCTCTTCTGTCCATCCCATCCTCCGACCACGTGAAAATATCGATCGTCACTGACAAATCCACCGTGATGAGATCGAATCGGCCCCTTCTCCACTGTGTACCTGACAATATTTCAGTTTATTCTGTTTATTTGTATTTCCACGGCTATTTTCATTTGTTTTGCTGTTATGTGTCATTAGATGCACTCGACAGGCTAGAATTAGCTGCGGTTCTTCTCAGACTTGCACAATATTCTTGAAGACGCGCGTCATTATGTTTTCTCCAGTCAGCATCTCCTTCATGTACTCTTTCAAAAGCTTCGAGTGTCGTCCGATGGTTCGTTTTCGTAAATGTGTGAATATCTCTTCCCTCCTCCTTCTTTTTTCCATTCACCGCCGGAAGGAATGGTGGAGATTGACTCGAACCCCTCCCTCCTCTCTACGATGTAATGGATTCAGTGTATATGGGAGGCACACATCCTCAATGTGTCTCTCTCACTCTCTAAATCGTCGCACGAGATTGAATTATCATCATCTCCCACTCATTTATTCGCGCCGTTTCACTTCCTACGACTTCGCTAATTCAGTAACGGAGCATGTTGCAGTTCTCAGAAAATCATTTCGCCGCGCTTTTAAAAGAGGTGAATATTTTTGTAAAGCAGTTTATATATTTATTTTTGTTGCGCTGCAATTCTCAGAAAATTACCGCGCTTTAAAAATGCGAATAGTTTTTTTCCATGCACAGTTCATGACATTTGTGCGCCGAAGCTACATAAATTATGGTTGTTTGGTTGTCGTTTCACTCACCATTTCTCGTGCGTCGTGTCGAATATACGAAGAGTTCCCGTGGGTGAACCGCCCTCTCGATTCGTTCCACCGTGCCATAATAGAAGACGACCAGCATCGACCGAGGCAGACGCCCCAAATGCCAGACACGGCGAGTCACCACCGCATGTTGACACTTCCATCACTCTCTGCCAACAAATAACATCAAATCAAGCAACCGGAAATTGATCAAATTGACTCTAAATGAGTGATTATTGGAACACACAAGACAAGAAGCGCGCGGGAGTCGTGAGTGACTTGCGTTGCTAGGGAGAGCGCGGGGGCATAGTTAGCAACCACCGCGCGACTGACTCAGGGGGCAAAAGTGATCGGACGGAGTGTGGAATAATGGAGGAAGAGACTGAGGCGTCTGAAGCTCATCTCCAATGCATTACAACGAAAAGACAAAAGGGACATCTTTCTAAGGCTGTTTCACCCCTCACGCAAGTGGTAGGTCACACGAACCATACATGCCTGATCACGATTTATTGTGCACCACTTCCGGTTGATTCACACTAATTAAGGAGAAGGTGGCAACGATGTCAACTGTTTCCGAACTAGGCTATGAATGAGGCTAATCAGCGAGTCTCGAGGAGGTACTTTGTGTGCTCTGGAATTAGCCTAACTTTGAATCTCGTCTATACTCGGCTCATCTCAGATGGATTCACTTCCTATCTCTCTCTCTCTCTCTCTCCCTCTCATATCGAAGCATCCATAGGGGAGTGGACTGAATGTTCAATATGTGTGACCGAAGTCGTCTTTGTTTGTGTTCTGCTCTCTCTTCTCACTCGAATAGTTTGGTTCATTCCCTTGTGTCCTTCGGTTCGTTCAAACACCCCAAGTCTCCACCTTTTTTGTCTGCTTCAGTCCAATAAACACGCACGCTCTTTGATACGCCACCTCTAATTTCCGCTCTTATACCAATCTATTCTGCGCGTGGGAAAAATAGCATGAGAGAATCTTTGTGGACGTTTATTTATCAGCGGCGACTTGGCCATTTCCTTCCACAAAATTCCCTTTCCTCTTTCCTTTTTCTGTCTCCGAACAATAACTGACAACTCAAGTTAGTTCCTCGAAACAAAAATATGCTGTATAGAGTTGCGTCTCAATTCAAATGAATAACAAATTCGTTTGAAAACACGAAACAAATCGTAGTTTATGTTTCATCCTATTCTCTAAATCAGATTTCATCTTCGTAGTCATCGTAGACATGTATTGAACTCGTCCTTGTGCTCTCTTTCCTTGAGAAAGTCGAGAGTCGAGAGTCCTTGCAATTAGTCTGTCATATTCCGTATCTTTTTCTCCTCTCATATCGCAACTTTCTCTGAATGTATTACACTTTCTGAGTAGGGATATCCGCATGAATCTCATTTACGAAACTTCGGGCATCGAATAGCAGAGAATGGTGCGGGTT